>JAMPIV010014056.1:0-111578 GCA_024509875.1 Oreohelix idahoensis | reverse complement strand
GGCCCAGGACTTGCAATATCTTCACTATCATCACTGCTTGCATCGTCACTACTATTTGTCACAAAGTGGATTTAAGTGTAGAGTTATGTCTGAGTGTATAGACAAGACCCTAGTATGAGAAAGACTGAGAAGATAGATTTGTATGAGAATGACAGTGAATGTGGAAAGATGAGACTTATAGCTTCGAGGGGGAGAACCTAGATTGACTCTCCCTCGCCACTCGCGACTTTGGTAAGAGCTAAAGGCTCAACACCTCTGACTACCAAAAAGGAGATAAGGTTACACTAAAAGTCCACAGACACACTATACAGACAATTATGTATACGTACAGTAAAGTTATATATAGAGAAACTGATCCAGTATGAAGTTTATAGTTTATTTACACAATAAAAATAAATTACATATCAAAAATAAATAACGTGCGTGGTCGCACACCTGAAAAGAACAAAACAATTGAAATGACATACAAATGGTAAACCCACAATGTCACCCTCCACTTTAACCTGCAGGGAAGAAAGTTAAGGATTACACACAAAAAAAGAATTCACTCGGTGAGGTCTCTAACTTTAGAGTCACCGCTATTAACTATCCTAAGGTTACCACTGTCACTGTCCTGCTGACGATGCCTATATTAACTGCCTACACAGCTTCAAACGCTTTGTGCGATATACGCGCCACTAACTAACACCACTGTCCAGCTGTAGACCTAACGACCTGTCTACACTGAACGCTGATTGAACTTTCTAAAGTCCTACACGAACTGAATGACTAATTTATAAATTCTGTCTCTGTTCAGTGTCTGTCTGACACTCCTGGTTTTTACTGAGAGGCTTCTCCGCTACGCCCCTTCTCTCTAGTGCATTTGGGAGGAATTTTGACCCTATCTCCTCCAACGAATATTGTAGCTGATGACTTGGGTTATTAGACTGGATACTCGGAATGTAGCTGATTCACTGCTGACGAACTTAATTCACTGCCCGGTTACCCCTCTGAGGGTTGAGGGCCGTCAGCTTTATTATGGCCAAATTTAAACGACAACAGCAGGCCACGCGCCTTTGTTTCGGTGTGTTAAAATGAGCTGAGAGCTCAGGGGTTTATAGATAAACGAGTTCCCGCTGAAGCATGGGGCTTCACTGCAAAAGAACAGCTATCTTCCTCTGGTGCAGACGTATTTGGTGCCGGTAACTACCGCGTCACACTTTTCTTTGCCTCGGGCGATATCTCGAGCCCTCGGCTCATGAGATGACAACTTGTTGTTGTAAATGGTAGGGGCAGGTTACCCCTCCTATGTGCCGTGAAAAATAGCTGTAAACGAAAAAAATAACAACAAATACACAACACGTCAAAGAAATACTCATACCTAACCCATAACCTTAATAAATACATCTCCCGTCTTCCACCTACACAAATATACACAGCGATAACCAATTATTTCTGCCCCGAAGGTCAGCCTACCATACAATTCCCTTCTCCTTCAATCTCCCCTGCTTCAACGCTGTCTGTTAGGTAAACCCAGACGCAGCTGACCTACATCATTTGTTGCGTAGACTAGCCTCAGGCATCAGAACAATTCATTACTGAGGGAACTCCTCTGTGCTAAAATTCCTAGGCCTACTTTTGATAAAAGAATGACCCGAGAAGTTTTTATAATTAACCCAATAATATCCCCATCCACCTAGGAGATATTAAATCCCAATTAAATAAAATACACAAATACGCTCGCGTATATATACACTGCAAGGTATCATAAATCAAAGATGAGGAAATATTAATTCCCATCTAAATAATAATAATTACACAATCAATTAACGTACCCAATTATGCTAACGTATTACACCGCAAAGAATCAAATCGCGCATCTTGTGATTTTTACACAACACTCTACATACTACAGAGCGCCCGTGTATCTAAGAGCTAAACCTCACACAGTTAATATCTCAAAAGCCTCTACACCAACCAAAGATCGTACTAGCTTATCATAGAAAAAATTATATGCACACTTACATTTTATCAATTTCTATAAGATAGTAATTGATGGCACTTTCGTTTATAAAATTAAATTAAGTCCCTGAAAAACCTGTACTTTAACGTGCTAAGATTCTATTAAGAAACTAACTATAACTACTACGCTAATAAATTATAGACATACCCAATTTTATCGAATATCTCACTTAGAGCAAGCGATAACGACGTTGTTTTTCACGGCTGAATTTACTGGAGACAAAGAGAGCTCTACTAGATTTACTCTGTTATTTATTACCGAAAAAAATGATGCAAGAGCGCCGTACGTCATCGCGTGGCTTCGGTTAGGGGTCACTCCTAAACCAATAATATCTCTGCATTTTATAAACTATTGAAACCCACCAATAATGTAGCAACAAATACATGACTCATGGTTATACAGCTCGCGTGCGTCTCATATTGCGTCATGTTACTACCGACCGCGTGAGCAGAGTTAACTTTGATTCGCTCTAACGTAAGTTCGACGTACCTGGGTAGTGTCTTCCCCCCCCCCTCGTTTCAACGGGTGGGTGTTTTATAACGTCAGACAATTTACCCATCCTAAATAATAACAACGCGCTCACTGCCTACTAAATAAAATGAACGCGATTATATTAACAAGGAAAAGCCTACGTGATCGCAATTACTTTATAGAAAAGAAAACTGGTGCGGGTATCAAATTAAAATCTACAGCGGGTATTAAATTAAAACCTAGTCATCCCTCATGGAAAACGCAATTAATTACTAAGAGAAGAAGACTAAACTCAAATATTTACCTTTAGCACGCTGCATTCTTTGGCAGAAATTTGCAGCTGCATTCTTTTTCACAACGCCTCCTTCATTTTCAACTTCTTCTCTTCTTCTTCATTGATCCTTAGCCGCTGACCGTCAAAGCAGTCAGTGGCCATCACGCCTGGTGGCATCTTGTAGGGTGGCAACAAACTGCTTCCACTTTGCTTGGTTGGCAGCCATCCTTCGTGCAGTGCCCCAGCTCTGATTCAATCTTTGCATCTCAGCCTCCACAGTTCTCCGCCAAGTTATTTTTGGTCGGCCTCTCTTTCGTTTTCCTTCCAGGGTCTATAGCATAGCTGTTCTTGTGATGGCATTGGGGTCTCTTCTGAGGACATGGCCAACCCAGCTCCAGCGTCTGCCAGTTATGATGGTGTGTATGTCCTCTTGGTTGCTCCGAGGAAGCAGTTCTTGGTTGGCGATAGTATTGGGCCAAAAGATTCGGAGAATCTTTCTTAGGCAGATTGTGTGGAAAGGGGACAATTTCAACATTTCCTTCTCTGTTACTCTCCAGCATTCCGCACCATACAGAAGCACAGAAAGTACACAGCTCTCATATAATCTTAATTTTGTGTTTGTGCTGTACTGAGAGGACTTCCAGATGTTGTTTAGACTAACAAAGGCTGTTCTTGCTTTGTTCATTCTATTATTGATGTCTTTGCTAGCTCCGCCGTCTGGTGTTATTATGCATCCTAGGTATGTGAAGGTGTCTGTCTATTCCAGTTTCTGATTTCTTACTGTTACGGGCTCAGGGTTGCTCACATTGACCTCTGTCTTCTTTAGATTGATGTTCAGACCCACCTGCTGGCTATACTTATTAAGTCTATCCATTTTTTCCAGGATGTGTTGATGAGAATGTGCGAGTAGTGCAGTGTCATCTTCATATTCCAGATCTTCCAATGTAGAAAGCTTAGTCCATCTTATTCCTCTTGGACTGCCCTCTGTTGTCTGACGCATCACCCAGTCTATGACTGTTAAAAATAAAGTGGTTGATAAGGGGCATCCCTGTCATACTCCTGTCTTCACCTCAAAGTTAGGTTGCTCTTCCCAACACTACATGTAAAGTTGACATAGATGCTTTTTATGATGGACACTATGCAGCTTGGAATTCCATAAGCCCTCAGTATTTTCCATAGACTGTCCCTATGTATACTGTCAAAAGCCTTTTCAGAATCAACGAAATTAATGTACAGCAGTCTCTGCCATTCTGAGCACTGCTCTATAATGTTCCTGAGGGTAAATATATGATCTGCACATCTTCTGTTCTTTCTAAATCTTGCTTGTTCTTTCCTCAGTTTGAGGTCTACTGCTTTTGAAATTCTCTGTATAATTATCATGCCTAGTATTTTGCTGGGAACTGAGAGAAGAGTGATTCCTCTCCAATTGTTGCAGTCATTTTTAAATAATACCCCAAAACACTTTATTTTTCCTCAAAACAAGCTGAAGTGGAGATGTAATGATGTAGAACGAAGGCAATGATTTGTAAATTACATACATCAAAAGAGACAAGAGAAACATATTTATGAGTTGGTAAGAGCTGAGGAAGCTGCAGTCAAATTAAATATGAGGGAGCTGTACAGCAGTTCAGAGAAGCTACTGGAAGTACAATCAAACAAATGGCATCATCAAAGACAAGAATGGAAAAGTGTTTAACATTACCATATGTGGAATAGAGCATATTGAAATAAATTGTTGTTTTAGAGAATAATCTCACATTATGTTATGGTGAGACAGTTTTTAAATTGTTATATAGAAGCTAGCAAGTAACCTATCAAGAAGTGATGGCAGACAATTATGGTGTGCGGGTTTCTGTCTCATTTTCTGATGATGGCACCATTTCTTATGTGTGAAGATTCTTCCTTCCCATTTACTTCCACCAAGCAAGTAAGCCTGTCATCACACACAGCCACTTGGAAACTATACAAAACAAAACGCACTTATGAAAACTGAAGACAGATGCCTAAATTATACCCAGAAAAATTGTTACCTCTGCCTGAAATCTAACACAGAAAATTTGCTTGGCAGACTGCCATTCTAACTACTAAACCACCAAAGTGTTTTAGTATATGTGGTTTTCTTAATCGTGTATTTTTATTTAAACAAAGCATAATAGAAGCGAGCAAGATGAATGTATTCTTTGTTACAGTTGTTCTTCTTGTTTAACTATGGCTGCAGAGCTTTTTACTCTTTTACAGTCAAAACCAAGTTGAAGACTCCTTGGTATTATCTACACTGTAGATCTAGGCTTTTCATGTGGCTTTACTGCCATTCCGAAACGTGTTGAGTTGAAGTCATGAGCTCCAGTTTCTTCAATTTAGCTTGCATTTCAAGGATTGTCACATCTGATCCCAAGCTAGGAGTAAGAAGCGTGTAGCATACTGTGCATTCCTCATCATCCAAGGGAGCTCTCCAACTATGCAGAGCTAAAATACTGTGCTCTGGTTCTGGGCTCTCCTAAGGAATTGTCACGTCCTGCACAGAGCCACTTCTCAGCTCCCCCTGCCTATCACTTTGTCCATAGTGAGATTCTCCTGCATGCAGTCAACCATGTCAAAGCCAAAGAATCACGTCTGGGGCTCAACTGACTTCTTTAAGCTTAGTATGCAATGCTGGGTTCTCAACAAGTTTCACTACAGGGGTAATCCCTGGAAGTGTGTGGATGATTTCAAGACTCAATGAGGGTGTAATTAGCCTCACAGATAGAAGTTCACTTCCATTAAGTAAATTGTGCATAGCTGGTGGTCATATAAGAATGACTCCAGATATACCTCCATGCATTCTTTGTTACAGTAAAGTGGTAATCGAAATATTTGTTTTAAAAAATGTCAAATCATATTGATCAGTACTTCTTTTAGCTAACTGCTGCTTCGCTCAAACACATGCAAGTTGGCATCTGAGCATGTTCCAGTTGTCAAAAAGTGAATGTTTACAAAGAGTTCCAGTTGTAAATTAATCAAGAACATAATATGGAATCAGTTTTACAAACTAACGGTACACATGGAACTTGTTACGTTTCGGGGTCCATGTGTACCATTGATTTGTAAAACTGATTCAAAACCCTTTTCTTTTTTTTTAAATTTATATTTAACTTCTCCTACCCTTGGGATTCCAGAACAAGGACCGCCTGGTAATGCTATCAGCAAGTTTCCTCAATGTGTGTCTTGTCCATCTCCAGAGTCTTCTCATCTCTTGTTCTACAGGCACTTGTCGGTAATCTTTACCTTTAGTGCTGTCGAGTATGTATAAAATGTGTATTTTTGTACCCTAATCCTAACCCTAACTCAATACACATATTATACATACTTGACGGCACTAAAGGTAAAGATTACCGCACTTGTCTAGTTATTGTCAGCAGTTCCACACTGGTGACCTTGTTGTCAATCAATCAATCAGTCAGTACCCTTTAGCTCCCTGAGAAGCATAGGCCTTCAACAAACACGAGTCAAGGCTTCCTGTCCTGTGCCATCCGCTCAAGTTCTTTCCCTGTTTTCCTCATCATTTTCACCTCTGTATCCAGTTCTCTTCTCCATGTGTTTTTTGGTCTACCTCTGCCTCTCTTTCCCTGTGGATTCCAGAACAAGGACTGCCTTGTAATGCTATCAACAGGTCTCCTCAATGTGTGTCCTATCCATCGCCAGCGTCATCTTGTCAACTCTTGTTCCACTGGCACTTGTCTGGTTCTTGTCATCAATTCCACATTTGTGACTTTGTCATACCATTTCAGTCCTTCTATTCTACGCAAGCACCCGTTTATAAAAGTCTAGCTTTTTGGTTGTTGTTTTTGTTGCTCTCCATGTCTCAGATCCATACAATAGGACTGACTTGACATTTGAGTTGAAGATTCTTATTTTCGTGTTGGACTTGATTTCTCTTGTTCTCCATATGTTTCCTAATGCAATGAAAGCTCCTCTTGCTTTTTGTATTCTTATTTTGATATCATTGTCTGCCCCTCCAACTTTGTCTATATTACTGCCAAGATATGTGTATGATTCTACATCTTTTAGTGGTGTTTCTTTAAGTTCAACCTTGTTATCATTTCTTGCATTTATTCTCATAATCTTTGTCTTTTCCCTGTGTATTTTCAGGCGCACTTGTTGTGACCTCTCATCGAGAATTTTCATTTTGTCTTGCATCTGATTATGGATATGGGACAGAAGAGCCAAGTCATCTGCAAAATCCAGATCAACAAGCTGTTTAGTCAGATTCCACTGGATACCATTTCTGTTGTGTGATGTTGAAGTTCTCATAACCCAATCTATTGCTAGTAAGAAAAGAAATTGAGACAAGAGGCATCCCTGTCTCACTCCCATTCTAATCCTAAACGGTTCTGTAAGTTGTCTTTCATGAAGAACTCTGCATGTCATGTCTTCATAGGTCTTCCTTCTTAAGTTAATGATCTTCATGGGAACTCCAAAATGCCTCATCAATTTCCAAAGTGATTCTTTGTCTACACTGTCAAATGCCTTTTCATAGTCCACGAATCCGATGTATAGTGGTGAATTCCATTCCAGACTTTGTTCAACTATTATTCTCAATTTGGTTATCTGGTCTGTAGAGGATCTGTTTTGTCGAAAACCTGCTTGTTCATCTCTCAGATGCTTGTCTATGGACTCTAAATCTCTCAAGGATGATTCCCTTCTTAGGCAACTTGACCAGATAACCTTCCTTCCATTCTGCTGGTATTTCCTCTCTCTCTATCCCAGACTTTGCTAAGTAACTTGTATAATATCTTGATAAAGGTATCAATATCTGTTTTGATGGCCTCTGCTGGAATGCAATCTGGACCAGCCGCTTTTCCATCTTTCAGAAGCTTTATGGCTTTCTTTATTTCTTCTCTACTTGGTTGTTTACAGCTGATTTGTAGTTCCTCTTCTGCAGGCTAGATGTCTGGGGGATTAGTTGGAGCTGGACCTTGTTGTACCATTTCAATTTTTCTGTTCTATGCAAGCAGACATTAATGAAAGTTTGTAATGTCTTGGTTGCTGTTCATGCCTGAAGGACCGTAAAAATTGACAGAAGAAAGATTTGTGATACATGTAGTCTTTACTCTTTGTTAACAGACACTGATGTTTCATAATATGCACAAATTGGTCAAGTTTGTAACTAATGTAATTTACAGTTTTGATATGTTTTTTATATAACTTTAATTTTCGGGCATAATACAGTTTTCATAATGTCATGTCACATATATACTGTTATACCATCGTCTTTCTTTTTTTAACTAAATTTTGTTTCATGCTTTTTAAATTTAAAATGCAAAATTTCTACTGGTTTCATAATGTTGTTTTAAAATATACATAGCCTAATGCCCTTTTATTATTTTTCACAGAGGCTGTGGGAATTAAAACTGAAATAACTGTTTCAATGGATGTTAGTGGAAAAAACTTGAGAGAGCAGATGAGCAGAGACTACCTTGACCTTAAGGCTGTTGTTGAATCTGCAGTAAGTTTGGCATGAATATGTGGAAGTGAATTATGTGACACATATATACAAGTAAATGACTGAATGATATTATGTTAATTGTACAGATATAATGTGAGTTATACAGATAACTAAGAGATGTGCGGTCTGTTGCTTGTATTGTTAAGTAAGGCATTTAAAGTTCAGAGCATTTGTAAATAGGAAATGTTGTTTTGGTCTTTTTTTCACCAAATTGTGAGGTTTTTGGATGGAAGCCTGGTCCCAAAGGCTGTAATAGCTGGAAGTAGACTGAGGATGAGCATTCAACTCCATTTACATGCTTCTAAGGTGATCACAGCATATAGCCTCTGACAGCAAAAGCCCAGCTGGTGGCCTTCTCATTTTAACTAACAGGAGAAAGGGCAAGGTCAGATCTCAGGTGCACTAATACCAGAATGTTCCAGGTAGATGAGGCTTGTAAGCTTTGGATGGCTACTCACCTCAATTGTTCATCACCTTCAGCTACCCAGGGTGCATAAGCCAACTCCTCCCATCCATAACATCAGCTCAGGGTCTTTCCAGGTTTTCCTCATCCCTGTCATTTCTGTCTACAGGTCTCATAGTTTTTGTTGAAGTGTTTCTGGTTTAACAGTTTCTAAAGGAGGGTGTAGATATGGTTGGTTTCTACATGGTGCCCAACCATCCTTAGTCATTTATTACAGTATGCATGATAGACTACAATGTTACTATTCTTTGCTCCCCTTTGGGACTCTTGTAACACACAAATGGGCAGTTCATTTAGGAGAAGGAGAAATGTTATGTCAAACCATTGACTGCCATTTAGATAGGCTGGGGACAACCAAAAGTTAGGGAAAACATACCTGAATAAAGATGCTTGCTGAAACTGAACATGCAGGCAAACCACTGACTGCCTTTTAGATAGGCTGGGGACAGCCAACGGCTAAGGAAAACATACCTGAATAAAATGCCTGATGAAATTGAACATGCAGGGCAGAAAGGTATAGATATCACAGCCCCGCTGTAAACTATGACAAAACACATTCTTGATGCTGAAATTTAAGAAAACTGTGCATGCCTTGGTAGCATTTAAATGGAATTAAGCAGGGCCGTCTTAACAGCATTGTAGGCTCTGGGCAAAGCAGTGCACTGGGCCCCTACCAGCCCTACCCACCCACGGGAATAAAAATGATGTCTTATGAACAATATGGCAGCATCATAGCATGGGGCCCCTAGTATCATGGGGCCCCTGGACACTGCCCAATGTGCCCATGCCTTAAGACGGCACTGGAATTAAGAGCTCATTCTGAACTGACTCCCAGCTGTGACACATGTGGGACATGTAAATCAATGAAGTGGTGGTTTGTGTTTATTTGACTGTTGTTGACAGCTGTCTTTCAATATTTAAGTCTCATTACATACATAACTCTCTCTCTACCCTACAAGCTGCATGGCATTCCACAATATGGTACATAATTCTCCCAAGAACTGCCACCTACATCTGTTGCTTATAGTCTACATTTCCTCATGTCTGCACTTTAAATGATATAAAACAAACTTTTTCATTGTATTTAAGCCATTTTGAAAGTTGCAACCAAGATGGAATGGTTCAATTCCCAGCGCAAATGGAAAAAGAACCGAAAGGAAGGTGACACTTGGGAGTTATGTCTTTCTCCCAGTGTGTGTGTCAAGGGTGTAAAAGGGCTGAAACACTTATCTGATGGGGAACACCTTTCTGATGATCAAACTACCTTTTGTTTTAATGGTTTGCATAGTTTCCTATAATTACAACACTTAAAATTTCTACAGCCAATTTATGAGATTATGTATACTGTTCAAAAAAAGAAACGCATAGCTACTGAAGGCACACACATAGCCATAATTTTGACATTCAATAACTTTTTTAATTTAATGAGTTAATTGTTCAAATTGCACACACGAATACCTTAGGGTTCAACCAATCAATTGACAGTTGTTTTGCATCTGGGTCACGAGAGTTTTTTGGCGTACGGGCTTTTTCGTTAGTATGGTGTGTGGCCTCCTCTTGCATCGATCAGCGACTGGCATCTCCTGGGCATGGATGCAATCAGACGTCTGATGTGGGATGGCTGCCCACTCTTCCTGGAGTGCCTGGAACAGATCACAACGATTGGCTGAAGCAACGTCTCGGCAACAAACACGTCTATGCAGCTCATCCCACAGGTGCTCAATCGGACTCATGTCTGGAGACAGGGAAGGGTGAGAATGTTGTTGGCAGTCAGGAACTGCGTGGTCAACCGTGCACAATGGGGTCTGGCGTTGTCCTGTTGAAACACAGACCTTTGGACAGGTAAAAGTGGAAGGACATGGGGTCGAAGAATTTCATTGATGTATCGTTGTGCATTCAAGCCTCCTTCAATGTACACCAATTGACTCCTTCCGTTGTAACTGATCATTCCCCACACCATTGCACCTCCACCACCGTGCAGCGGAGCTTCATCAATGCAATTTTGGGCAAAACGTTCATTTCGCCTACGGTAGACCCTACGCCGTCTATCATGACGCTGCAACAAAAAGAAAGATTCATCACTAAACCAGACACATCTCCATTGATTGTCAGCTGCCCAGGGACGATGCTGGTTGGCCCAAAGAAGTCAATTTTGGCGATGGCGGCGCGTAAGGACAGGTCCTCGGTGAGGTCGTTGTGCCCAAAGTCCAGCGTCATGCAGTCTATTCTGGACAGTTTGATCAGACACATGACGTCCTGCAGGCAATGACTGGGCAGTTGAGGAAGCTGTTGTAAACCTGTCTCTGAGGTGACGAAGCCGAATAAAGTGATCCTCCGCTGCTGTTGTCACTCTAGGTCGTCCACTGCGATGCCGGTCTTCAACTGAGCCAGTGGCTTGGAACTGGTGCCAAAGTTGACTGATGGTACTCTGATGCACGTTTAGATGCCTGGCAACCTGACTTTGACTTTCGCCTGCATGCAGTCGGCCAATAGCAATGTTCCTTAAATTTATCGATAGAGACGCCATAAATGTCTGCTTGAAAATGAACTGAATTTTTTGTGTGTGTAGCATTATCCTTTTATAGGGTTTCAAAAGGACTTGAACAATTACTTCTGTCCACCAAAAAACACAGCGAGGCCCAGAATCTATACCTAAACACCAAGAAGACCAAAGTATTGACAACAGACAAAGTAAAGACCAAACCAGAAATTGAAATTGATAACGAAGAACTGGAAAGTGTCAATGAATTCGAATACTTAGGATCAATCATTAACAGCTCTGGCGACTGTGCAGTAGAAATTAAAAGAAGACTTGCAATTGCTTCACATAAGCTAATACAGATGAAAAACCTATGGCAAGGCACAAGCAAAGAAACAAAGTTACAACTGATCAGAGCATGTATATTCCCAGTAGCAACATACGGCTGCGAGACTTGGACACTCAATAAAACAGTTGCAAAAAAGATTACATCATTCGAAATGAAATGCTACAGAAGGATGTTGAGAATACCCTGGACAGAAAAAAAGACCAACAGAGAAGTACTGCACTCACTAAACGTACAGGAACATTGGCTCCTAAATACCATCGCAATAAGGAAGCTGAAATTTTTCGGTCATATAAAAAGACATAATAGTCTGGAAAAAACAGTGATGGAAGGCATGGTCCCTGGAAAAAGGGGAAGGGGTCGACCTAGACGACGGTGGACCCAGAACATCACAGAGAGTCTGAACTTGTCTTTGGCTGATGCAGGTCGACTTGCCCAGAATCGTGATGCGTTCAGAGCAGCTGTAATGGAGACAACGTTCTGGAAAGAATATGTCACATGATGATGAGGGTTTCAGTTGCGTAGTCAGTGAATAGTGTTCACCCCAAATTTTGTTGCTTTCACGTGCGCGCAACATGAGCTGTGGTCAAAAATTGCGTCATAAACACTATTGACCACTGCGTTGTAACGATAACAAAAACGAACGCAATTCAGGTCAACACATGCATTTGACACTGTAAAGAACATTTGAGGCTGGTTTTTATATACCCTAGCACTAAATTTTACTTACAAACTCATAAAAACGCGCCCTCGGATAGCTATGCGTTTCTTTTTTTGAACAGTATATATTACAAGATACTTCATTATAAATATATGTGTTTACTAATTTTTATTTATTTTTTCTAAACATCACCTGTGGAACAAATTAGCATTCATATTGGTGATTGGATAACATTTCAGAGCTGCCTGGGATGGAATGAATTAAGATTGAAAATGTCAGTGATTTCCTGTATTTATTGTTATGTTTCAGTTGAATGAAGAGATCAGTAAAACTGTGGAAGGTGTTACTAGTGTAACTGTGACTCAGATGAGGTGTGTAACATTTTTATCTTCAATTTTAAGAACAGTGTTAACAATGGACAGAAAATGTATTTTGGGCCTGTGTATTTTCATAGGACCTCTACACCTCACGGTAGAAGGGGAACGACTAAGTAAGTATTTTCATAGGAGCATCATCAGCTACTTTTGTTTATGGGTTGTATCAAGAACCAGGGATCCCAGACCTCCAGGATGGTTCAGAGTTTGCTGGGAGGACATTAGACAGTCTCTAAAGGACCGAAGATTAGATTGAAACCAGGCCACGAAGAAGACAGTTGATAGGATAGTCTGCTGCTCTCTCTGGCAAATCTCTACATCCCAGGGTAGAATAGGAACAAATAAGTAAGTGTCATCTTTCTTTGGAGCATGCGATTGACAAAGTGGTTAGGTGAAAAGATACCAGGCTCGAAACATGTTGAAGGCATGCTTACTTCTACCCAGCTGTAAATGGGTACCTCATTGAGTTAGGGAAGGAAAAATGAAGTGAGGAAAGGGACTGATCACCCCGCTTCTTGAAGTTGGATGTAGTATAGTGAAGTCTCTAACACTTCATTCCCCTATGGCAGTATCTGCTATAAGACTATCATTACCTTTTACCTTCTTTCTTTTATTTTTTTCATGTATTTAACTTATTTCTCACTTTCTTTCTCATCTGTTTTTGTTTGTTTTCTCCTGATGAAGGCCTTGTCGCCACATGGGCAATTCTTTATATCTTTCAAAAATTTATATTAGTTATTAAGTTATGATGAATTACTAATTAATGCTAATCCACTTTTCTTATATGCAATAAGTATGTATGGAAAATTTATTGTCTGCTTTTTTAGTGCATTCAGTACCAACAACAAAAGTGGTCCCTAAAACATGTATTTTCATTTACTTGTTAAAAGCGTTTTTGTTTAGTATCTGTATTATCTTTAATTGGTTGGCCATCTCAGGCATCTATAAGCACAGATTAAAGTTTGATGTTGTCATAACACGGGCAAGACACTCTGGACTTACCACGTAAACTAGTGTTTTTATGATAAATTATGAATTGCACAACAGAAATTCTGCTATAACTTTTAGGATCAGAATATTTCTTTAGGGATTTTAACAGCAACTACAAATACATGTAATTAGAGCAGTGGAAAATCATTATCTTTGGTATTTGACGAGGAAAGTAGGATTTTGTTGGTAAATTTGCACAACAGCATTGAAATCTCTCAAAAGTTTTTGAGAGAAAAAGTTAAATCGGACGCAGATTTCTGAGAAAACACTAGTTAGACCTGAGATTGGGTATATAAGTTCGAATCAGTTATTTGAAAAAGTATTTTAAAGTAGTAGAACTCCTAAAACCACTTTTGTGTTAAAGTACATCCATTTTTACATGATATAGGAAAATTTAAGTTGCTTCTGATCATAAATAACGTTTTTATCACCATTGGAAATTTGTTGGCACATTTAGAAAAAGGACACAAGAAATGAATACACTGTCAATTTTCCCGTCATTGTTAAAATGAAACTATTTTACCTCATGGTGTTTAGCATTTGTGTGCAGGTTTGGATGATTTGTTATTTTGTATTACTGTATGAATGAATGAATGAATGAATAGTTTAAAAAGTAGTCTATGAACGCCACATATTCACTCACACACATACCATAATTATACATATAACTCCATATAAGTGCATAATTTTATGCCATATCACTAGTTTAAAAACTGCAGTCGGAGTTGGACTTCTAAAATTTCTGGAGTCTGAAAATTTGTTGGCCGACTCAACAACTCTGGACTAGAGCTTTTCACAGTTTCTATATTCTGTCTCCAGGAAGGGCAGCCTGATAGTTGATGCTACAACTATCATTGACAAGACAGTCAATCCCAGTGCAGGATCAGACATGGTAGAAGCAATTGTTTTGTTGTTTCAAAATGGAGTGGTAATCAATGGGACTCATTACAGTGTTACAGTTAAAGTGGGAGACCTCATTGGTAACTAGTTTTTGTGATCAGTACACTTGTCTACTCTAGGCCTCTATCCTTACCTACTCTAGCCATTTACTCATGTCTACTTTAGCCCTTTGCCCTGCCTACTTCTGTGAACATATATTTTTCAACTTTTTTGTTCTTGACAGTGGTCCCATTTTTTTTTTTTTTTTTTTTTGCACCCTAATATCAAGCTCATGGTTCTGACTAAATCACATGGAATGAGCCATGTCATGACTTTACTTTTACTTTTTCGGCCCACTGTTGCCATGAAGTGTAGCATGGAGCTGGAGGTTGCATTTGTGAGCCAAGTGGTCGCTCTGGCTGCTGGGAGTCCTTTTTGTTGTAGGATTTCTGTGATGATGTATATCCATCTGCCTCTTGGTCTTCAACATGCCCTGGAGCCAGATCTTCTACTGCTGTAGGTGCATAGTGGTAATTTATTGGCCTTCATTCTCAAGATGGCTAAACCACTTAATTTCATGTCTGTCTCTATAACTTGATGCCGGATGTAGTTCCTACAATTTTACTGATGCTGTTTTTTCTCATTCTGTCACTCCTGGTAACATTAATGGCTTTTCTTAAACATCTCATCTGACAAGATGTGATTTTTCTGTCCTGTGCTTTGGTCAGGGTCCATGTTTGACACTGATAGCAAAGAGTTGGTAAGAATATACTACATTGTTTAGTTTCCGTAGTGATATTCTAATGTTTGAGTACTAGTGCCAGATGATAAGTCACTGCATTGGCTTTTGGACATCTTGTTTCAGTTTCTCCGTCAAGTCTTCCATTTTCTGTCATTAAAATGCTATTAGACAGATTAAATGATGTGAAATAAATAATGTCATGAACTAGACTTCTGTGTGAAACATTTGAAAGAATCAAGGCAAAGGTGCAACAATCATCATCATTAAGTGCCAAACCAGGTTGCACAGACATTTGCTTCTCAACAACAACATTTTTATGCAGGTGTTCCTAGGTCTGTTGGTGACCCTCTTCTCATACTGCCAGTCCATCTAGTATTTTCTTTATCCTTGTCTTCCAGTTTTCCTCATCTCTGAACATGTTCTATAAATTTTGATTGTCTTCTCTTTATCTTTGCAATTATTTGCATCTTTTCCCGTGCCTATTTTAGGACCTTTTTTATTAGATTTCTTAGCTGTAGACGGTCATTTTAGTGTCTGTCAAAAAGATAAAATGTCTTGGTAGAAATATAGATCATTTTGGAGGAACAGACAATCATATCAAAATAAGAATGTGAAAGGCAAGAAGAGCTTTCATTGTATTGGGAAATGTGTGGAAATTCAAAGAAATCAAGTTCAACACACAAATCAATATTCTCAGCTCAAATGTGAAGTCAGTCCTACTGTATGGTTCCGAAACATGGAGAACGACAAAAACAACAACCATGAAGTTACAGACATTCATAAATGGGTTCTTGTTTAGGATATAAGGAATGAAATGGCAAGACAAGATCACCAGTCTGGAACTGATGACAAGAACCCGACAGGTACCAGTAAAACAGGAGATAGAAAGATCCTGCCAATGGATAGGGCACACATAGAGGAAACCTGTTGGCAGAATTACAAGACAATCCTTGTTCTGGAATCCCCAGGGTAAGATAGGTGGAGGGGAGACTGAAAAAGCACACAGAAAAGTGAACTGGCGACTGAAACAAGAGAGATATAAAGATGCTGTCAAAACACCTTGAGCTGATGGCACAGGACAGAAGGACTTGACAAAATTATCTAGAAAGCCTACACTCCTTGTGGACCTGAAGGGTAGTGGTGATGATGATGATGGAAGGATGCTGGGGTAGTGGTGATGATGATAATGATGATGGAAAGATGCTGAAAAAAGTTCAGCTAGAGACATACTTGGAAGTATCTAGTCCATGAACTCTGTAACCAATGGGGGGGCAGACCTGTAAGGGGTCAAAGGTCACTGAGTGATTTATTAAATGTGACATATGGTTCTCTGTGTCATGACTTAAATAAGGAGTGTTGGGTCATTTGATGAGAGAATGACAATTTTAACCTTATTTCTCATTTCGAGTGTTTTATTTTCTTTTCATTTAATATCCATGTTACTTTCCAGTGAATGCTACCACCGACAAATGCCTCATTCTTCATGCTGTCGAACCATGCAGAGATGATGAAGTGTGTGAGAGAAATTCTTATGGAGTGGTTTATTGCAGGTCATTAGTATAGCTTATATGTACTGTTGATTTATTCATTCTGTACTCATGCAAGACATTTTTTTTAAAGCAATTTATGGGGTTGGCAACCTCATCTTGTAAAACACATTGTCACAGCTACATGAACACTGGCATAATCTTTCTGCAAGGGGCCAGCTGCTGTGGTTGCTCTTATGTTCCACAGGGAGCAAAAAAGGAAAGTGAGTAAATTTAACACTATAAGTGTAAAGTGCAATCTTTACTATCTTGCAATATAATACATTTATATACTTATTATGTTCGCAAATATTTTGTAAACAAAGTATTTCCTTTTTAAGTGCTTAAGGAGAAGTCATTTTTGAGTTACTTCCCTTGAAAGGAGTTCCGTCATCTTCGATCGGACTCCGCGGACGAGTCTAGGCCTACTGCGATTTATTCTTTGCCTGGGTAGGAATAGATTGTTCTTGCTTCAGTATATCTATGGCCTGAATTTATACGTAGTGTTTGTATGAGTAGGACGAGTCTGTCTTATATATGGATATCTTTACATTTCTAAGTCGAACTATGTTGGTTGTCGCTAGAAAAGGTCAAAGGCTATGCAGCGGAAGTATCGCTAGCAGGGGGTGTGATTCATGGCTGTCATCCTGTCGGGATGTCGAATTTTGTTGTAGCTGGCTTATCGCCGAAAAAAGTGATCTATAAGTAGATGGGGAAAAGTGATAGTCATTTAGACATGTTGTATGTACTTTACCCCAGTGTTTATTCTCTTTTGCCAAGGAATGGCAAAGTTATATTTCGCATAGAAAGGTAAAACCACAATTTATTATGAACTTGGGCTTCGCCATCGTTGTCGATAAGCAGATGCACAGTGGTACTTTTGAAAAGAATATTTATTCAAAGGAAGATGACATTCCTATGTATCAGCACTAGATTATATGATATTATTCAATTACCTCTATGATAGAAGCTATGAAGAAATGAGGACATTTAACGAATGACCAATTTTGGTCTGTATCCAATAGTGAGTGAAGCTCACGAGAGAAGCACAGCCATGTTGAAATCCATATACTTTGTATTTATCGAGTGAGAAAAAGGGATGCCTGTACTATCGCTCGATGAACCAAGAGATCACTGCTACATGTGAGAATCCATGTCTGGGATTCCTATATCTTTATGAAAAATATATATATTGAACTTTACGTGAAGGGATATTCGCTAGACGAGGTTAAGTCTAGGAGCCTTCCTATATATTGGTTATGGACTGACGTGCCCAGTCAGTAAAGCCAGATGATTTACATGATGGAACTCTGAATGCTTATTTACGAATGCTCCATTATGATATTTGCCAAGCATGAATGCTAACTTAAGATGATATTCCTGTGACCAACATTATGCTGTCTATGTCGACATTTGTTCCTGTAACCATACACGTACTGTCCAAGTGTGCGTCTCATTAAATGTTATAAAAAAGACCACCGTAGTTCCAGTACTTCTTGAATTCGAACAGTGTGAGTATGAGTGATGTACTACCAACCTGTCAACTCTATCGAATCATTCTACCATTCGCGTACTGACATTCATATACACACTCATTGTCTACACTCACATTCTTGTCGGAGCCTCATCACGTTCCAGGACAAGATGACCTGTATGACCAAAACTGTGCTGGGTTTAATGAGTTGACAATCGTTACACTTTACCACACACGTCCCAACATCTACATTTATCAACTGGTGGACATTCACGGCATTTAACAAATAAAACGTGATTTAACAACTGGTGTGCCAGCTTCCTGGGTCAACCTGCACAGTGACCATATTGAGAAGTAAACTACTGAGACCAGACGTTCCTTGGGGTCTGTTACGACACACAAATACATCAACAGTACAACTCTACAGTGATGTCAGCGTGACCTGTCCTGTCGACAGTATGCAGTAACTAGGTCAGCGTTTGTTGACATTTGGTTCGTTGGACATTTGCCATACAACTGACAGTGTTACACAGCAAGCTTGGTTGAAACATAGAACATTACACATCAGGACTGGAGAATATTTGACAGTGTTTGCGAAAGGAAGTGTTATTGAACTGAGAAGTCCTACATCGATTGTTATCATTCACATCAACGATGGAGCTTCTATTTCTGTGTTGAATTTAAAATAATTAGACCAGAAGTATTTGTTTAATAAAGTACCACAGTACTGTACTATTAGGCAGTGTAACTGAGCCTTCATTCCAACACATTCTTTCTGCAACACTCTATTTACATCATATTGCCATACTATTTATGCATTTATGTATTTATGTTTAAATATTTATATGTGATATTTGTTTGTATCCAGCGGGTTGTTGTTTTGGTTGGGCGGTGTCACACAACAGAGTATCCCACGTAATAGAGGGTCTGATGTGTGCGTTTCTATAGGTGCAATTTTCTTGATTGAAAATTTGCTGCGACAGCTGTTGCTATTAGTGTTAGCTGTGAAGACTGTACTCATTGTTGTTTTTTGTAATATTCCTCTGTTCTTTAGTTTGTTTTGATTTGTTTGTAATTTGTTGGTCTACCCTATTCTATCTTTCAGTTCTATTCTCAATTTATATTTATATACTGTGGCGTTATTTGTATTTGTTATCCTCTTGCGGTTTATCTTTTATTGTTTTTCCCATTTGATTTATTTCATTTCCGCAAATGTTTTCATGTTCTTCTGTATAACTGTTTTGTTTTGTGCCTGATCGACATACACTATTTAAAATATAGTTGATCATATAAATTGATGTACAAGAATCAACTGATAGTTAATTGCTATTACTAAAGGTACACAGTTGATGATATAAAACACTATTTCTGGTGCACTGCACTTATATTATAGAGTGAACCAGCAACTTATAGCTGTTATTATATAAGGATTTATACAAGACCTTTGTAAGGCTTGTTTCCCACAGTGATTGGGATAGTTAAGTACTATTTTCCACAGGTTACAAAGTTATCATACAAGGTCTTTGATTAAGACTAAGAAAGTGAATTTATTTACTTTTGCAAATTACTGATCTTATTAGACAAGATGTCTACATTAGATTATTTTATCACACAAGGCAAAGCTCTTGATAAGACTGGTCAGCAATTAGAACAATGGGCAGTTGCTCAATATGACAAAGCATTAGCTGCAGAAGAGAGAAAACTTGCTGCTGCTGCTGAAGAAAGAAAAGCATTGATTGAAGAAAAGAAATTAGCAGCTGAGGAGAAAAGATTAGAAGCTGAGGAAAAAAAAATTACAAAGAGAGGATGAACAAAAGAAATTGCAGATACAGACTGATGAAAAAAGATTCCAGATGGAAATGGAAAAAGAGAAAAGAAAAGATGAAGCTGAAGCTCAAGAGAAAAAAAGCAATAAGAGAACATGAACACAAAAAAGAACTTTTAGCATTTGAGTTAGAAAAGTTAAAGTTAACAAACATAAGTAATGTTAATCAAGCATCTGGTGGTAATGGTAAACCCTTTACTTACAAGGTCAAGGTACCAGCGTTCAACCCTTCCAGTGATGACATAACATTCTGGCTAAATACATTTGAACGCTCTTCTCGAGCCCATAATGTGGACAAATCACAATATGCTAACCAGTTATCAGAAAATCTGAAAGGTGATTCTCTGACTAGTTTAAGTTTGGTTGAAGAGGCTGACAAAGATAACTATGATGTTATTAGGGCAGCCTTATTAAAGAAGTATCAGTTGTCTGAAGAGGGTTATCGGAAGTTGTTTAAGACAATGGTGCCTGAGGCAGGTGTAGAATTCTCAGAATTCATTGCAAGGACACGTCTTACATTTGATCGTTGGATTGAGCTATCCAAAACAGAAAAGACTTATGAAGCCCTTATGGACTTGATACTCAGAGACAAGATTATGTCAAGTATAAATAAACCTTTCCTCGAATTCTTACATGAGCGTAAACCTAAGTCTCTAAAAGAAATGGAACAGTATTGTACCCAATACGTCACTGCACATCCGGACGTAGCTATTAGCAACAGTAAGGTTAAAGAAGGTATGCCAGTTGCTTCTGCAACACCATACAACCCTAATAACTCTCACAAATTCCAAGGACCTCAAAATAGGTTTAATAAAAAAAGGTAACTATTACAGTTATCAGAACCAAGGTAACCAATCATTTCAGGGTTCTTCTTCGAATACCTGGAGAAGAGCTGACAGCCCTCGATTCAGGGGTGGTCATAATTACAGGAACTTTCGCAAAGGAAGTCATTCTAGAAACTATCCAAGTTTTCCTTCATGGAGACAACAAGATCATAATTACCGAGATACTCATTATAATGAATATGATGATAGTAACCAAAGGAGCTATGATTCAAACCCGAGTAGGGGTTATAATAGTGGAAACAATGATAAGTACAGAGGCAATAATAACAGAGGTAGAGCACAATTCAAAAAACATAAAGCTCATTACCAGGCGAACTCTGCACAGCAAGAGTCCCACGAAGCCTATAAACAAAATAAAGATAATGATGACTCTAATAATATGGCATGTGCCGCTTTTGATTTTGGGAGAGCATCTCAGTGCCCCCAATGCAAAACATTATTTGAGCCAACCACAGTGTCTACTTTAAGCTGTGGCCATCCTCTTCCCGCTCTTCCTGCGTCAATCGCGCATGATGGGAGAGGTTCTCTTGTCTTACACAAAGGTTTAGTAAATGACAATCCAGTC
Source organism: Oreohelix idahoensis (assembly GCA_024509875.1). Taxonomy (NCBI): domain Eukaryota; kingdom Metazoa; phylum Mollusca; class Gastropoda; order Stylommatophora; family Oreohelicidae; genus Oreohelix; species Oreohelix idahoensis. The sequence continues at coordinate 90,177 of JAMPIV010014056.1, read as the reverse complement.
TCAGTACTTTTTGATTCTGGATGCACAACTATTGGGGTTAGGCAGTCACTCATAGATCCTTCTCATTCTACAGGCAAAGTAGTCAAATGCGTAACATTTGGCGGCACCATAGAGAAATACTCTACCGCTATCATTAGGATTGCTACTCCTTTCTTCACAGGAGATGTACACGCATGTCTTTTGCCGAATCCGATCGCTGATCTTATCATCGGTCGCATTCACGGAGTCAAAGAATGCACTCCGGAGCAAATTTCCGTTTGGGAAAATCAAAATATGCAATCTGCTAATGCGGTAGTCACTAGAGCTCAAGCTCTCAATATGCCTGAAACTTCATCTGTTGAAGATAATGAAGTGCATAACCAAGATGATCCCTTGGTAATTTCTCGTGACTCGTTTATAAAACAACAAGAAGAAGATCCGACTCTTAAGAAATTCTTCACTCTTGTAACGAAAGGTGATCCGAATAAAGATTCAAATTGTAAATCTTGGATTACAATGAAGAATGGCGTACTTGTACGTATGGTGCAAGACTCCACTAAGTCAAGTCATTCTCAGATTCTTGTACCCAAGAATTTGAGAGTTAAGATCTTACAACACGCACACGACTCTCATTGTGCTGGTCACATGGGTTTTTCCCGTACAAAGTCAAGAGTTCTTGCGGCTTTCTTTTGGCCTTTTGTGAACAAGGACATACGGATCTATTGTCGATCCTGTAAAGTATGTCAAGAAGTCAAATCCAAAGGTCCTCGTCATGCTGCGCCTATTCAGGCTGCAGATATTCCTATTCGTCCATTCCAGAAAATGGCGATAGACATCATTGGTCCATTCAAGATCAAATCTGCTAGAGGACATCAGTTTATCTTAACGTGTGTAGACATGTGCACACGTTGGCCAGAGGCTATCCCTCTAAAGAGCATTACTACCGCTGACATTGCAGATGCTCTTTGGCTTATATTTTCTCGTCTGGGATTCCCCGGAGAAATATTATCAGATCATGGCACCCAACTGATATCGGATACCATGTCTCAAGTAATGTCTACTCTACAGATAGAGAGATCTTTGAGTAGCATCTATCATCCTATGTCCAATGGGATGGTCGAGCGACTAAATAGAACACTTAAGAACTTATTAGGGAAGATAACTGAGGATCATCCTCAAGATTGGGATAGGGTTTTACCCGCGGCCCTCTTCGCGTACAGAGAGGTCCCCAATGAACATACAGGGTTTTCTCCCTTTGAACTTGTCTTTGGCGCGCGACCGCGCGGCCCAATGTCTTTGCTGCATGATCTTATAACAGCTGACAATATTGACGATGACACAAAATCTTCTTACGAGTATGTCATCGCGCTGAGACAAAAGATTATCGAAGCATGCAAATTGGCAACGTCCTCTTCTGAATTTGCTAAGCAGAAGGCAAGACAATTTGCTAATAAGAAGAGAACTTTACGACAACTTTGTCCTGGTGACAAAGCATTTGTTTTGCTACCTTGTCGTGAAAACAGACTCCTTATTAGTTGGAAAGGTCCGTACGATATAATATCGAAAATTTCAGATGTTGACTACATCGTCGATATTAACGGGAAGCATAAAACCTTCCACATCAATATGCTTACGGAGTTCCATGAACGTCCTGACTATCTACAGCCTATTTTCCAGGCAACGGACGATTCTCATGTCAAACATGGTCATTACTCATCACTGTCTGTAATACAGGATGAGGAAACAAGTTTTTCGGATGTTAATCTTCCGCTTCCAATGATCCCACTTCATTCTAGTGAATCATGGAAAGACGTTACTGTTTCTCCTGATTTGTCTCTAGGAGAACGGCGACAAGTTTCGTCTATGTTACAAACATTTCAGGATGTCCTCACTGACATCCCTGGACAAACTCATGTCATTGAGCATGACATTGTTCTAACTGAACATACTCCAATTAGGGTTAGACCTTATCCTATCCCTATACATTTCCAAACACAGGTTGAAAAGGAGTTGGATGAAATGATAGATTTACAAATAATCGAACCATCCACTTCTGCATATTCTTCGCCGATGGTTATTGTTCGAAAAAAAGACAATAACATACGTCTTTGCGTTGACTATCGCAAATTGAATCAAGTTACGAAGTTCGATGCTGAACCTATGCCTTTACTAGAAGAGCTACTTACTCGTCTTTCTAAATCGCATTTTTTCACTAAACTTGATTTGTCTAAAGGATATTGGCAAGTTCCATTATCCGAACGCGCCAAACCTCTTACCGCTTTCTCTACTCCCAGAGGCCTTTTCCAATGGAATTTTATGCCTTTCGGCCTTATGAACGCACCAGCTACATTTGTACGCATGATGCGTCGAATCCTATCGTATCGGTCAGATGTCATTGCTTATCTAGACGACATCTGTCTTTTCAGCGATACTTGGGAAGATCACTATTCAGGGTTAGTTGAATTATTATCAACTCTGCGTGAGTATAACCTGACAGCAAAACCATCTAAAGCTTGTATTGGCTTTAGCGAAATTGCTTTCTTAGGCCATCGAGTAGGTCACGGTTTCTTGAAGACAGAAGACCATAATATCACTAAGATACTTAACATCTCTATCCCTAGGACTAAAAAGCAAGTGCGAAGTCTTTTAGGTCTCATACAATTTTATGGACGTTTCATTCCGAATCTGTCCTCTATCATGGCACCTCTCTCTACACTATTAAAGAAAGGGTCGCCTAACATGGTTCACTGGTCTCATGAATGCCAATCTTCACTAGAGAAGATCAAAACTATGTTTTCATCACCACCTATTTTAGTGTTACCTACAACAGATAAGACATTTGTTCTTCGTAGTGACGCTTCATCCACTGGGATTGGAGCGGCACTAATGCAAGAGTACTCTGGAACTCTGCATCCTGTAATGTATATATCCAGAAAACTTAATGCTGCAGAAAGGAATTACTCGGTTTTAGACCGTGAATTATTGGCAATGGTTTGGTCAATTCTCAAACTCCAAAGATTCCTTCTGGGCGCGCATTTCGTAGTGGAAACTGACCAAAAAGCTCTTACGGCTATCCAAAGTAAGAACTTGAAGAGCTCGAGATCAACTCGATACGCAATCGCTCTTCAACCTTTTCATTTCTCGGTACGAGCTATCCGTGGTTCAGAAAATGTGATGGCGGACATTCTGTCCAGATGCCCACATGATGCCACTTAACTGTTAAATATTGGATCTTTTTAATATGTATAACTTTACAACAGTTATTTTTTGTTTCTTTACTAAGATACACATTTGTAATTTAATAATAGAATGATGGTATCGCTACTTAGCGGTTTATTGATGTTTATTCACCGCTGTTCTTTGATGATTGTTTCTTCATAAATCATAAATTTAAGATTATAGTGTGAATTTTTGGTATGCATTGTATAATTACCAGAATTGTATTATACGTAGATCACACCTTCCTGGAAACATTTATTCGTAGAGAAACAATTTCTCTCAGATTTTGAGATATATTCTCACCGGTCATATTAGGAATTATAGTTATTCCTGATATTTTCATCTGCGCAGTATTCTTGCGTTGTGAGCCTATTCTACGTTGCTCCTAGATGTATTTTTTAAAAAAAAATTTTATTTTTTTTTTTTTCCCGGGAGGTGTGGTAAGACTGTAAAGTGCAATCTTTACTATCTTGCAATATAATACATTTATATACTTATTATGTTCGCAAATATTTTGTAAACAAAGTATTTCCTTTTTAAGTGCTTAAGGAGAAGTCATTTTTGAGTTACTTCCCTTGAAAGGAGTTCCGTCATCTTCGATCGGACTCCGCGGACGAATCTAGGCCTACTGCGATTTATTCTTTGGCTGGGTAGGAATAGATTGTTCTTGCTTCAGTATATCTATGGCCTGAATTTATACGTAGTGTTTGTATGAGTAGGACGAGTCTGTCTTATATATGTATATCTTTACATTTCTAAGTCGAACTATGTTGGTTGTCGCTAGAAAAGGTCAAAGGCTATGCAGCGGAAGTATCGCTAGCAGGGGGTGTGATTCATGGCTGTCATCCTGTCGGGATGTCGAATTTTGTTGTAGCCGGCTTATCGCCGAAAAAGTGATCTATAAGTAGATGGGGAAAAGTGATAGTCATTTAGACATGTTGTATGTACTTTACCCCAGTGTTTATTCTCTTTTGCCAAGGAATGGCAAAGTTATATTTCGCATAGAAAGGTAAAACCACAATTTATTATGAACTTGGGCTTCGCCATCGTTGTCGATAAGCAGATGCACAGTGGTACTTTTGAAAAGAATATTTATTCAAAGGAAGATGACATTCCTATGTATCAGCACTAGATTATATGATATTATTCAATTACCTCTATGATAGAAGCTATGAAGAAATGAGGACATTTAACGAATGACCAATTTTGGTCTGTATCCAATAGTGAGTGAAGCTCACGAGAGAAGCACAGCCATGTTGAAATCCATATACTTTGTATTTATCGAGTGAGAAAAAGGGATGCCTGTACTATCGCTCGATGAACCAAGAGATCACTGCTACATGTGAGAATCCATGTCTGGGATTCCTATATCTTTATGAAAAATATATATTGAACTTTACGTGAAGGGATATTCGCTAGACGAGGTTAAGTCTAGGAGCCTTCCTATATATTGGTTATGGACTGACGTGCCCAGTCAGTAAAGCCAGATGATTTACATGATGGAACTCTGAATGCTTATTTACGAATGCTCCATTATGATATTTGCCAAGCATGAATGCTAACTTAAGATGATATTCCTGTGACCAACATTATGCTGTCTATGTCGACATTTGTTCCTGTAACCATACACGTACTGTCCAAGTGTGCGTCTCATTAAATGTTATAAAAAAGACCACCGTAGTTCCAGTACTTCTTGAATTCGAACAGTGTGAGTATGAGTGATGTACTACCAACCTGTCAACTCTATCGAATCATTCTACCATTCGCGTACTGACATTCATATACACACTCATTGTCTACACTCACATTCTTGTCGGAGCCTCATCACGTTCCAGGACAAGATGACCTGTATGACCAAAACTGTGCTGGATTTAATGAGTTGACAATCGTTACACTTTACTACACCAGTCCCAACATCTACATTTATCAACTGGTGGACATTCACGGCATTTAACAAATAAAACGTGATTTATGCCATAAAGGATACCTGCACCAAGTATTTGCGTGCACCTGCACTGCTAGTTATTTGTAGCAATTTGTTTTGCATGATGAGAGGTGCCAGTTACACACATAATCTCATATTAGTCACCTTGTACGACATGTCTAATACTAGTCACCTTGTACGACATGTCTAATACTAGTCACCTTGTACGACATGTCTAATACTAGTCACCTTGTACGACATGTCTAATACTAGTCACCTTGTACGACATCGTTGATAAATCTCTTTCTTTTCTTCTTGAGGGTAACTGTGTATACCAGGCATGCTGTAAAGTACTGCTTTCATTCCCCTCACGCAAACCAGTGGTGAATATGATGGAGGCTCCAGGGGGAGCAAAGGTCAACTCAACCGACGCAGGATTATGCAAATATGGAGTGTGAGTGTGAAGTGTGAGTTAGGCGAATGGTGGACTGTTCGTGTGTTGACCCGTATAAGGCACTCATTCACTCATTACGTTAAGTCACCAATGCAGATCACTGAAGTCGTTTCAATAGTTTAATTGGACGCACACACTTGACAGATTGGGTACAGTGACAGGAACATGAGTCGACATAGACAGCATAATATTGATCAATGGACTACCGTCCTAAATTAGTATTCATGAAGAATAATCTGGTAATGGAACATCTGTAAACACCAAGATTTCCATAGTTTATAAATACAGTCAGTAGACCTTACTGACCGAGCATGTCAATTAAGCAATACTGTTCAAACTTGACTCCTAAACAGGATCTCTTTCTAGCGAAGATTCCTTTAGGTACATTACAGCAAATCTCTGTGAAGATAATGTTAATTTCTTTATAATAGTGATCTCTCAATCATCACCTGATAATAAGGAAGTTTTCCCGTTCTCTGCTAATGATTTACAATAAGTAGAATTCCAAAATCAATCGAATTCCACAATGGCTGCTGATTCCCGGTTGAGCATCACTCACTCACTATACGGGTGTACAGCCAAATCTTCAATCGAAGCTTTGTTCATCAACAATAAATGATTCTACAAGGATCATCATATTCTGTCCTCATAGTTGCTGCATATCAACATATTTAGTGCTGCTAGAGAATATGTCGTCCCGACATATTCATAGGTAAGTTCATGTAAACGTCTGCCCATCTTAAGCCTAGGAATGAACGAAGTCAGCAAAAGTGCGTTTTTTTACCTGGACATAAGAAATACACTAGCAAGCACAAAAAACGCTCTCCCGGCGTTATAGAATCACAACTGGGGAACTCATGGACTAAACGATCCTGGAAGAAACTATCTTCGTCCCCAGAATAACTTAAAGAGATCACAAACTCTTGGGCATCTCTCCGACATGACTTCCTGCCCTAGGCCTAGACAACCGAAGAACCCCCTCACCTCTCTTCATCCGCCGAAAACACCTGACCCCCTTCAGTACAGTACAAGAACAAATAGTTCCACTTAAACATACTAAGATATCAAGATATAAGACATACTCGTCCTACATAGACAAGCACTACACATAGATTCGGACCATAGACATTCTGAAGCAAGAACAATCTATTCCTAACCAAACACAGAATAGATTCAAGTAAGTCTAAATTCCTCCGCCGAGTTCTATTTTTAAGAACGCTACAAAGAGCGATAACTCACAGAATGACTACTTATTGCCCAAACTGAGTTTCGTCCCTCAAGACCAAAACATGCATACAAAGATGAATATATCTTCATCAGACAATTAAAACATTTTACATGGCATGCGTAATCCGTGCGCCAAAAAATATTTGCGCAACAGATTACCACACCCCCCGGAAAAAAAATAAAAATCATTTTTTTTTTCATCTGAGAGCAACATACAATAGGCTCCCAACGCATAAATACTGCGCAGATGAGAAATATCTGGAATTATTTAAGCCAGATTAATGCAAAATCTCAATCCCTCAGAGAAAGCATTTCTCTTAAGCATAAGTGTTTCCAGGGAGGTGTCACCAATGCATACCACTATACAATGATACAATGCATATAACAATTTAAGTTTAAGCATTCCAAGTACATGATTGACAAGAAGAAAAATCATCAACGAGTAATGGTGACTATATATCAATGAACGTAGTGTCATTACAAATTACAATGTGTATCTATTTTGATATAGAAAAGAAAAATCTGTTGTCGAGTTGGAAGTGTTAAGACGTCCAATACTCAACAACTAAGTGGAATCATGTGGGCATCTAGACAGAATGTCTGCCATCACATTATCTGATCCACGGATAGCTCGTACCGAAAAATGAAAAGGTTGAAGAGCAATTGCATATCGAGTAGACCTCGAACTCTTCAAATTTTTACTCTGGATAGCTGTAAGAGCTTTCTGATCGGTTTCTACTATAAAATGTGCGCCTAGAAGGAATCTTTGTAATTTGAGAATTGACCATACCATAGCCAACAGTTCACGGTCTAAAACCGAATAATTCCTTTCTGCAGCATTAAGCTTTCTGGAAATATACATTACAGGATGCAGAGTTCCAGAGTAATCTTGCATTAATGCCGCTCCAATCCCAGTGGATGAAGCGTCACTACGAAGAACAAATGTCTTATCTTTAGTAGGCAACACTAAAATAGGTGCAGTAGAAAACATAGTTTTAATCTTATCCAAAGAGGATTGACATTCTTGAGTCCAATGGACTATATTAGGAGACCCTTTCTTTAGCAAGGTAGAAAGAGGTGCCATGATTGAGGACAGATTCGGAATGAATCGTCCATAGAATTGTATAAGACCTAAGAGACTTTGCACTTGCTTTTTAGTCTTAGGAATAGAAATGTTAAGTATTTTACTTGTATTATGGTCCTCTGTTTTTAGGAAACCATGGCCGACCCGGTGACCTAAAAAAGAAATTTCACTAAAACCAATGCAGGCTTTAGATGGTTTCGCCGTCAGGTTATACTCGCGTAGAGTAGATAGCAATTCAACTAACCCTGAATAGTGATCTTCCCAAGTATCACTGAAAAGACAGATGTCATCTATGTATGCAATGACATCTGACCGATAGGATAGAATTCTACGCATCATGCGTACAAATGTAGCTGGTGCGTTCATAAGGCCGAAAGGCATAAAATTCCATTGAAAAAGGCCTTTAGGTGTAGAAAAAGCAGTAAAAGGTTTGGCGCGTTCAGATAGAGGAACTTGCCAATATCCTTTAGACAAATCTAGTTTAGTGAAAAAATGCGATTTAGAAAGCTTAGTAAGTAGCTCTTCTAGTAAAGGCATAGGTTCAGCATCAAACATTGTGACTTGATTCAATTTGCGATAGTCAACGCAAAGACTTATGTTATTGTCTTTTTTTACGGACAATAACCATCGGCGAAGAATACGCAGAAGTGGATGGTTCAGTTATTTTTAAATCTATCATCTCATCCAACTCCTTTTCAACCTGTGCTTGAAAATGTATAGGAATAGGATAAGGTCTGAGTCTAATAGGATTATGGTCAGTTAGAATAATGTCATGTTCAATGACGTGAGTTTGTCCAGGAATGTCAGTAAGGACATCCTGAAATGTTTGTAACATAGACGAAACTTGTCGCTGTTCTCCTAGAGATAAATCGGGAGAAACAGTAACATTTTTCCATGATTCACTAGAATGAAGTGGAATCATCGGAAGCGGAAGATTAACATCCGAAAAACTTGTTTCCTCATCCTGTATTACAGACAGTGATGAGTAATGACCATGTTGGACAGGTGAATCGTCCGTTGCCTGGAAAATAGGCTGTAAATAATCCGGACGTTCATGGAATTCCGTAAGCATATTGATGTGGAAGGTTTTACGCTTCCCATCAATATCGACAATGTAGTCAACATCGGAAATTTTCAAGATTATATCGTACGGACCTTTCCAAGAAATAAGAAGTCTGCTTTCCCTACAAGGTAGCAAAACAAATGCTTTGTCACCAGGACAAAGTTGTCGTAAGGTTCTTTTCTTATTGGCAAATTGTCTTGCTTTCTCCTTAGCAAACTCAGAAGAAGAAGTTGCCACTTTGCATGCTTCGATAATCTTTTGTCTTAGCGCGATGACATATTCGTAAGAAGATTTTGTGTCATCGGTAATATTATCAGCGGTTATGAGATCATGAAGCAAAGACATAGGGCCACGCGGTCGCGCGCCAAAGACAAGTTCAAAGGGAGAAAATCCTGTATGTTCATTGGGAACCTCTCTGTAAGCGAAGAGGGCCGCGGGTAAAACCCTATCCCAATCTTGAGGATGATCCTCAGTTATCTTCCCTAGTAAGCTTTTGAGTGTTCTATTAAGGCGTTCTACCATCCCATTCGACATTGGGTGATAGATACTGCTCAAAGATCTCTCTATCTGGAGAGTAGACATTACTTGAGACATGGTATCCGATATTAGTTGGGTGCCATGATCTGATAATATTTCTCCGGGAAATCCCAGACGAGAAAATATAAGCCAAAGAGCATCTGCAATGTCAGCAGTAGTAATGCTCTTCAGAGGGATAGCCTCTGGCCAACGTGTGCACATGTCCACACACGTTAAGATAAACTGATGTCCTCTAGCAGATTTGATCTTAAATGGACCAATGATGTCTATCGCCATTTTCTGAAATGGTCTAATAGGAATGTCTGCAGCCTGAATAGGTGCAGCATGGCGTGGACCTTTGGATTTGACTTCTTGACATATTTTACAAGATCGACAATAGATCCGTATGTCCTTGTTCACAAAAGGCCAAAAGAAAGCCGCAAGAACTCTTGACTTTGTACGGGAAAAACCCATATGTCCAGCACACTGAGAGTCGTTTGCGTGTTGTAATATTTTAACTCTCAAATTCTTGGGTACAAGAATCTGAGAATGACTTGACTTGTCGGAGTCTTGCACCATACGTACAAGTACGCCATTCTTCATTGTAATCCAAGATTTACTCTTTGAATCTTTATTCGGATCACCTTCTGTTGCAAGAGTGAAGAATTTCTTAAGAGTCGGATCCTCTTCTTGCTGCTTTATAAATGAGTCACGCGAAATTACCAAGGGATCATCTTGGTTATGCACTTCATTATCTTCAATAGATGAAGTTTCGGGCATATTGAGAGCTTGAGCTCTAGTGACTACAGCATTAGCAGTTTGAATATTTTGTTTTTCCCAAACGGAAATTTGTTGTGGAGTGCATTCTTTGACTCCGTGAATACGACCGATGATAAGATCAGCGATCGGATTCGGCAGAAGACATGCGTGTACATCTCCTGTAAAGAAAGGAGTAGCGATCCTAATGATAGCAGTAGAGTATTTCTCTATGGTGCCGCCAAATGTTACACATTTGACTACTTTGCCTGTAGCACGAGAAGGATCTATGAGTGACTGCCTAACACCAATTGTGGTGCATCCAGAATCAAAAAGCAATGAAACTGGATTGTCATTTACTAAACCTTTGTGTAAGACAAGAGAACCTCTTCCATCATGCGCGATTGACGCGGGAAGAGCGGGAAGAGGATGGCCACAAATTAAAGTGGACACCGTAGTTGGTTCGAATAATGTTTTGCATTGGGGGCACTGAGATGCTCTCCCAAAATCGAAAGCGGCACATGCCATATTGTTAGAGTCATCATTATCTTTATTTTGTTTATAGGCATCATGGGACTCTTGCTGTGCAGAGTTTGCATGATAATGAGATTTTTGTTTTTTATGTTGGGGTCTACCTCTGTTATTATTACCCCTGTAATTATCATTGTTTCCTCTATTATAACCCCTATTTGGGTTTGAATCATAATTCCCCTGGTTACCATTATCATATTCATTATAATGAGTATCTCTGTAATTATGATCTTGTTGTCTCCATGATGGAAAACTAGGATAGTTTCTATAATGACTTCCTTTGCGGAAGTTCCTATAATTATGACCACCCCTGAATCGAGGGCTGTCGGCTCGTCTCCAGATATTCGAAGAAGAACCCTGAAATGATTGGTTACCTTGGTTCTGATAACTGTTATGGTTACCCTTTTTATTAAACCTGTTTTGAGGTCCTTGGAATTTGTGTGAGTAATTAGGGTTGTATGGTGTTGCTGATGCAACTGGCATACCTTCCTTAACCTTAGTATTGCTAATAGCTACATCTGGGTGTGCAGTGACGTATTGGGTACAATATTCTTCCATTTCCTTTAGTGTTTTAGGTTTCCGCTCATGTAGGAATTCAAGGAATGGTTTACTAATGCTTGACATAATCTTGTCTCTGAGCAATAAAACCATAAGTGCTTCATAAGTCTTTTCTGTTTTGGACAGTTCAATCCAATGATTAAATGTAAGACGTGTCCTTGCAATGAATTCTGAGAATTCTACCCCTGATTCAGGTACCATTCTTTTAAACAAAATACGGTAACCTTCCTCAGATAACTGGTATTTCTTTATCAAGGCTGCCCTAATAACCTCATAATTATCCTTGTCAGTTTCTTCAACCAAACTTAAACTCGTCAGAGAATCACCTTTTAAATTCTCAGACAACTGATTAGCATATTGTGATTTCTCCACATTATGAGCTCGACAAGCACGTTCAAATCTATCAAGCCAGAATGTTATATCATCACTGGCAGAATTGAACGCTGGTACCTTGACCTTGTAAGTAAAGGGTTTACCACTAGATGACTGATTGACATTACTCATGTTTGTCAATTTCAACTTTTCTAACTCAAATGCTAAAAGTTCTTTTTGATGTTCATGTTCTCTTATTGCTCTTTTCTCCTCAGCTTCAGCTTCTTTGTCTAATCTCTTTTGTTCAGCTTCTCTGTCTAATCTTCTCTGCTCAGCATCAGCTTCTTTGTCTAATCTCTTTTGTTCAGCTTCTTTATCTAATCTCTTTTGTTCAGCTTCTCTGTTTTGTTTTTCCAATTCCATTTGGAATCTCCTTTCCTCAACCTGCATCTGCAGTTTCTTTTGTTCAAATTCTATTTCCATTTTCCTATCCTCACTTTTTTGTTTCATTTCCTCACTTTTTTGTTTCATTTCCTCACTTTTTTGTTTCATTTCCTCAGCTTTAAGTGCTTTATCATATTGACTGGTAGCATACTCCTCCAACTTATCTCCAGTCTTACCTAGAGATCTCCCTAACTCAATAAAGTGTTCTAATGTAGACATGATGTCTAATACTGATAGCAATCAGTTGACACAAAAATGTAATCTATATTTCAAAGTAATGTAAACACAAGCTCTTAATAATATGATCAATCAGCTCCTTATCCCAAACTATGTGGGGAAACAAGCCTTTAGTAAGGTCTTGTATAATCAACTGTGTACCAACCAATTACTAAAAATCATCAGTTGACTTTTTCTTATAAATTCATATGATCAAATATATTTTAAATAGTGTATGTCAATCAAGAACACAACAAAACAATTATACAAGAGAACAGGAAAGAAATCAAATAAATCAAATAGGAAAAATCAAAGAAAAATGATCACAGAATCTGTGATGATATCTGCAATAGAATGAACAAGACAAATAACGCCACAGTGTATAAACATAAATTGTGTATAAAACTGAAAGATAGCAAAGGGTAGACCAACAAATTCAAACAAATCAAACAAAACTAAGGAACACAAAATTATTAACAAAAACAACGAAGAAAAGAACACCTCATCACAACTAACCAAAAATAGCACCAGATGTTGCCAGCAAATTTCCAATCAAGAAAATTGCTCCCTATAGAACGCTAATATTTTTTTTTTTTTTTTTCCTTAACCAGCGGCACTTGGGCTTTCAGCCCTTCGGCCCAATGACATGTCATTGCGAGGCTGGGGAACCTGAGGACTTTCCTTCCAACCCGGTCAGGAGCTTCGCTCCTTCCCATCCACAGAGGGTTTATCACAGGAGCCGTTCAGGCTATTCAGTCAAATTTCCGGCCGTAAACATTTCTTCAAACGCCGACGCCCGGGTTTGAACCATGAACACCTGGTCGCCAGTACAACGCCGAAGCCATTACACCAGCGCGGCTCCCGCGAGAACGCTAATATAAGCCCTATGTTACTTGGGAAATCTTATATTAGACACACGAATAATATGCAAACATTAAACATAAATACATATATACAAATAACATGTAAACATCAATAGCATAAATGCATACATTAATTAATTAAATGTGTTGTGGTTGGAATGTGTTGTAAAGTATGCTCAGTATAAATGGTACAGCTTTTTAATACCACTAACTGCCACTTTTAATCAATTTAAATCTTTGATTTATTTTATTACACTGTTCTTAAATATTAAAGTTCAACACAATAGCAGAACATAAGAAGGTCCATCGATGAAAATAGGCTTCTAAGTTCATTTTATTTCTGCTAACACAGTTAACTTGCTTGCCAATGTTCTGTGTAATGCTGTAATGTTCACTTGTAAACAACTTGCCGTGCTACGCTGTCTGTTATATGAAATAATGCCTGTACCAAGCAAAATGTCAACAGCGGTGACCTAGATACCGTTCCACTTGTCATAACAGGTCAAGCTGACATCGACTGGATAGTTGTCCTATTGGTGTTGATGTGTGTCACATTCGGCCAAAATAAATGTTCTTGAAACACTAGGTGACTTCCACTTTGTAGACTGTGAAGGCTGGACCCAGGAAACTGGCCTACCACGTTGATAAATCTCTTTCTTTTCTTCTTGAGGGTAACTGTGTATACCAGGCATGCTGTAAAGTACTGCTTTCATTCCCCTCACGCAAACCAGTGGTGAATATGATGGAGGCTCCAGGGGGAGCAAAGGTCAACTCAACCGACGCAGGATTATGCAAATATGGAGTGTGAGTGTGAAGTGTTCGTGTGTTGACCCGTATAAGGCACTCATTCACTCATTACGTTAAGTCACCAATGCAGATCACTGAAGTCGTTTCAATAGTTTAATTGGACGCACACACTTGACAGATTGGGTACAGTGACAGGAACATGAGTCGACATAGACAGCATAATATTGATCAATGGACTACTGTCCTAAATTAGTATTCATGAAGAATAATCTGGTAATGGAACATCTGTAAACACCAAGATTTCCATAGTTTATAAATAGAGTCAGTAGACCTTACTGACCGAGCATGTCAATTAAGCAATACTGTTCAAACTTGACTCCTAAACAGGATCTCTTTCTAGCGAAGATTCCTTTAGGTACATTACAGCAAATCTCTGTGAAGATAATGTTAATTTCTTTATAATAGTGATCTCTCAATCATCACCTGATAATAAGGAAGTTTTCCCGTTCTCTGCTAATGATTTACAATAAGTAGAATTCCAAAATCAATCGAATTCCACAATGGCTGCTGATTCCCGGTTGAGCATCACTCACTATACGGGTGTACAGCCAAATCTTCAATCGAAGCTTTGTTCATCAACAATAAATGATTCTACAAGGATCATCATATTCTGTCCTCATAGTTGCTGCATATCAACATATTTAGTGCTGCTAGAGAATATGTTGTCCCGACATATTCATAGGTAAGTTCATGTAAACGTCTGCCCATCTTAAGCCTAGGAATGAACGAAGTCAGCAAAAGTGCGTTTTTTTACCTGGACATAAGAAATACACTAGCAAGCACAAAAACGCTCTCCCGGCGTTATAGAATCACAACTGGGGAACTCATGGACTAAACGATCCTGGAAGAAACTATCTTCGTCCCCAGAATAACTTAAAGAGATCACAAACTCTTGGGCATCTCTCCGACATGACTTCCTGCCCTAGGCCTAGACAACCGAAGAACCCCCTCACCTCTCTTCATCCGCCGAAAACACCTGACCCCCTTCAGTACAGTACAAGAACAAATAGTTCCACTTAAACATACTAAGATATCAAGATATAAGACATACTCGTCCTACATAGACAAGCACTACACATAGATTCGGACCATAGACATTCTGAAGCAAGAACAATCTATTCCTAACCAAACACAGAATAGATTCAAGTAAGTCTAAATTCCTCCGCCGAGTTCTATTTTTAAGAACGCTACAAAGAGCGATAACTCACAGAATGACTATTTATTGCCCAAACTGAGTTTTGTCCCTCAAGACCAAAACATGCATACAAAGATGAATATATCTTCATCAGACAATTAAAACATTTTACATGGCATGCGTAATTCGTGCGCCAAAAAATATGTGCGCAACAATGTCTAATACTAGTCACCTTGTACGACATGTCTAATACTAGTCACCTTGTACGACATGTCTAATACTAGTCACCTTGTACGACATGTCTAATACTAGTCACCTTGTACGACATGTCTAATACAGCAGAAGTCCTAATCTTTCTTTGTCTCCTCAGCAGGTTTCCTCAATGTGTGTCCTATCCATCTTCGTCATCTTCCTTCAATCTCTTGTTGCACTGGTACTTGTCTGCTTCTTGTCATCAGTTCTCACAAAGGGGACCTATTTCAATCCTTCTCTTCTACGCAAGCACCCATTTGTTAAAAGTCTGTTTGGTTGCGGTTTTCACTGTTCTGCATGTTTCAGAGCCATACAATAGGACCTACTAAACATTTGAGATAAAGTATTCTTATTTTTGTGTCAGACTTGGTTTAACATCAGTATACTAAATGTTTATTTTATTCTTAAAATAAACCTTAAAACGTTCTGAAATTTGAGTTTCTGTGAACATAGCATTTTGGACATTCTTGAAAAGCAAATTTTGCCACAAATTATCTCATTTAAATAAAATAATTGTCCCCTCAATGCACAGATCTTAAAATGACTTTCTTGTGATACTAATATCCCATTATCTCAAAGCATATCTCAGTAGGGGTATTAGTGCTTTATTTGGTAATGGCAAGCTACATATTGTGATGTCAGATGTGAGAAAGTTGGAAATAACTGGTATTGATACAAAAAATTTGAAAGACCAAGGAGAGACCAAGAAACAGGCCAAAAGAAAGATAGCTGATAGGGTATAGCATGGCTGTTGCGCCCCCGTAACTTTTGATGTGAAAACCCCGGGCTTCACTGATAACGTATTGGTTTGGTAGATACGGTAAGGTGTCTATTGATTATCTGCTAACGCTGCTGTTGTGTTGTGGATCTGGTAATGTCTACATTTGATACATACATATACGCCACACAGGCAAACACTGTAGAAGTCTCCTGGTAAGCGATGAACAGGTTCTCGATATAAATAGGCCACGCCCACTCCGGGGCTATTTCTAAATACGTGTTAAGTTCCCTGTCACACTTGTAATATTAAGTGCGTGTGTTGGTTTAGTCGTTCACGCCACAGGTGCATACACACGAGTCATGAAGGGTTGTAAACGACTGGTAACATTTCATATGGGTTTATTCACGTCACAACACATTGATACGAAATAATAATAGAATACCGTTCACAGCACAACACAAGATATAAATTACCACATAAGTACTGCGCACTCGGCAGCTACAATGATATCATAATACATGGCCTAGAGTACTCATTTTAAACTCAACGTTATAAAGAATCCTGCACTCAGCAGTTATCGTGATTCATGCCCTAAAGTACTGTTATTAAATTCATCACTATAAAGAATCCTCAATAACAATCCTCTCACAGGAGCTATCATGATTCATGGCCTAAAGTACTCTTATTAAACTCATCTCTATAAAGAATCCTCAATAACAATCCTCTCACAGGAGCTATCATGATTCATGGCCTAAAGTACTCTTACTAAACTCATCTCTATAAAGAATCCTCAATAACAATCCTCTCACAGGAGCTATCATGATTCATGGCCTAAAGTACTCTTATTAATCAAGACTCCTCACACAGGAGATAATGGCCTTTAAAGACTGCACACTGCAGTTATAAATATTTCCACAATAATTCAAACTGCAGGTTTATACTACGCTGTACCCACAGCGAAAAATCCGTCGACATTTTAAATTCAGCACTGTACAGGCATTTCACACTTCCCAAAAACACTGTCTTCCTACCCGGTCAAAACGCCCGGAACACTCTCCCTAGATAACACACTCGTCCCGCTCAAAAGCAGACACGAGACTTGCCCACCGTTCACACAACACAAACAATTGCGGGCTAGCAGCGAGCTTCTCTCACCCAACTCAAAACAATACAGAATAAATATATCAGCGCTTTTCACGCTGTCGGTAATCTGTCTCTCGAAACTATCACGAGATACTCTCTAAATAACTCGATAGCTAACAAGCAACTAAGTGCTATAACTCAAAATCTATTTCAACTACTAACATACTCCAGTTTACTTCCCCTTACACCAGTTCTATTCTTAACATCTTACCTCACCCCCATATAAAGAAATTGATTCTATCAATTTTTTGACAAATACATCCCCCAAAAAATTAAAAGGACAATGAATCTCTAACATATGTGTCTAAGAATTACCTTAAGTTCAGTCAAAATAAGACATCTACAAAATATAAGCATTAAGTGAAATGTAAAAATAAAGTATCCAATGTAATCAATTAAGCATACCAAAAAATAATGCATTACAAAACCGAGTTAAGTGAATACAGCACAACTAAATAGGAAACAACCGATAGTACAGGAAAAGACAAGATCAAGCAAACGAAAAATGATCCGTAATAAAGGTAAGTATGAAATCAGAATATGAGGAAAAAACAATAATATTACATTCAAACAATTTCTTATATGTAAAATAATTACAAATATCACAAATAGCTACACTATATTAAGTTATACCATTAAAGCAACAATACATAGAATGAAAGTATAAGAAGCGAAAGAAGAAGTATACAAGGAGAATGAAGTGAAACGTAAATAAAGCACGAAATGTAAACAAAATATGAAACCATACTGAAAAGACAACAGAAAAGAAGGAGTGGAATGAAGCATAATCAACAAAGACAGATAGAAAGCAAAAGGTATGAATATAGAGAACGTTGGTAAAAATATATACTAATAACTATTTAGATCAACAACGTATTTCAAAATACATACAAACACGATCGAAAAGCACAAAAGAAAATAACAAAGTATTCCTATACTAATACTACAAAAAAAAATAGTTTATAACTAAACAAAACATAATCAGTAATTTAAACAAGTTATACAAGTTATACAAAATGAACAATAAATTATCGACACCACACAAAAAAGTAATAGCATTGCTATAACCAAGTTCGAACAACACACAATCAAGCGCTAATACAACATAACATCCAAAAAACAAAAAAAAAACCTTCTTTAAAGAACTAACATTATTCTACAAATCAAACATAGCACATAGTCAAACGCTAAGCACACACAAAACCAAAAATAAAAAATTACAATGTCTGGGAAAAAATATTTTCCAAAAAATACTGTACAAAAATATTTCGTAATGCTAAGTTACATAAAAATTGTATTTTAATTTAATTAATTCAAATCTACAATTAACAAAAAACTAGCTTTAGCAAAATGAGAGACATATAACAATTCCTGTATCTAAGCAAACACTAAACAACCCGTGTAAGTTTTTCAAAAAATACGTCACAGAGAAACACATAGAAAAAACACACTATTACCAACATACAAGTTTGCAAATACATGAAAACAACGTAATGTATGTTAAGCAAGAGCTTAAATCAGATCTCTAGATTTCTCAATCAAATAACAATATCAGCAACCGCTGTTAATTTTCTCTATACAGTTCAATTTAAACTTTAAATTTTTCCGGCTGACAATCACGTTCGGCTTAGCTATAGTGTTATTTAGTTATAAATTTATATCTATCTCCACCTGATATATTAAAAGTAACTATTGTAACATTCCAACTAATGAGTATGTGCATAGGGCTGGCAAACTCATCATGTACAAAACTATTCTACCCAACACATCTGTAAAACAAAACCAAAAAAAAAAAACTGCAAGTTCTACACCAGAGTATAAAAAATAGGCATAAGTTTGTAACCAGTAAGGTTAAACATAAATCTGCTCATTGCATTTATGAATAGTAAACAACACGTCACTACCATATAACACACTACATATTATCCAAAACACAATAGTATAAAAATAGCATCGAAATGAACTAATTTATAATCAAAACAGTCATACATATCAAGAAAAACAATAGACATCAAATGATGCGTAAAGATGATGATCATAATATAACAACCTATAATGATCTATGCAATAGAATACATTAACATCTACTGTCCTAATAAACAAACAAAACAAAAAAGAATCAACCGCAAAAAAAAATCTTCATAGGTCTTGCCGACATCTCATAAACATTAGGGGTAACACGTCGGATGCATAGTTAGCACGCTGATATGTTCTGCTTGAGAAAACACTCACTCGGGCACAATGTTGACCTATATTCTTGCCGCTACCGTAAACAGCCGTTAACGTAAACAGGAGCGCTGACCCATATCAAGAAGTCGCCTCTGTTCAAAAAATACAAATGAAAATTCCATTTTAATGAATAGTGAAATTTACTACGAACAACGGAGAGGTTAAACAAACAATTACCCCGCACTGTGGTCCGTGTGGAAATCTGGTCACCCCACGATGTCATCGACTCTTCCTTTAAGTTCACAACAACGTGCTGCTCTTTCAAAATCAGAAACATAAGCAGCAGTATTTGTGACATCATTATCATTGCTACTTTGCTTAATAACAATGCTTCTAGGCTCATGTCGAGCAAAATTAGCATAATTGTACTTATTATTCGTCGTTTGATCAAAATATTTATCATCATTTCCTCTTTGTTTGAGACCATTATCATGTCTATAATCCCAGTTAGACTTGTTATGATTAACGTTTCTACTCCGCACAAAAAATCTGTCAGAAAAATTATTGCACGATTGAAAACCTTTCTTGTATTTGTCTGTACCATTATTTTCAAAATTCTCAGAATTAAAATGTTGAGATACATTAACCTGTCTCTTATCTCTCTGAGAAGGAAAATTATTATCATATGAATTTCCTTGGTACTTTCTAACCTTAGAAACATCTCTCCTACAAAAACTCTTTCCATTCTTTTCTTTGACAATATGCTTGTTTACAGTATCATCTGCAGATCTATAAGTATCTTTATCGTTACGCCTATAATGGGTTTCATCCTTGGAACCACTACTTATAACTTTATCCCTTGTTATCATCTTCTGAGAACCTCCAAAATCAGTTACTCGTTTAATCATTAGGCTTTTATCAGGACTGACTGTTACCTTATCATTCTCTCTATTACACTGCCGCCAAGAATTGTTGCTATTGCAAGAAGAATCAAAAGATCTTCGAAAGTTATATTTTCCCCGAAAAGATATTTGTCTATCACATTTAGCCTTTCTATCCGCAAAGATTGTATAGGGCTGGATCTTTGCTTTTTTAACCTGTTGGTAAACAACTTTCTGTCTAGCATTGTCCACATTTACAGAAGACCATATTCCGCTGTTTAAAATAACATCGAGTAGACCCTCTACCCTTTTTGTACTTTCTGCAATTTCAACATTTTTTTGTGAAATTTCTTCACTTAATTTCCTATTTAATATGTCAAATGTCAAAACTTTACTTCTCTCCTCTGTTAGCAATCTCTCAATCTTAATCATCTTCTCTCTCTCAGTCGTTAATTCTTCTAATTTGTCTTTCTCATCCTTTTCTTTGCTTTCTCTCCTCTGTCGTGCCAATTTCCTTAATCTTTTCCTTTGCACCTCTGCTATCTGTGGTTGAAGTCGGGCCACCTGGGCCTCAAGACCTTCGACTTGAGCAGCTTGTGCTCTCAACTGTGTTAACTCCAGTTGAAGTACTTTGATCTTATTATCATAGCTATTTTTAAGCTCATCAATTTCCTCCAGAGATACAATATTCCTCTTTACAGCAACACTTTGTAAAAAATCCACCTCACTTCTTAAATCCGCAATTATTTCTTGATAAGACTTCTTATCTTGCCTGGCCTGAACTTTTAATTTGCAACACATGTCTTTCTTTTCTTCAATTTCTCGTGTGAGATTACATACTTCGCTATTCTTATGTTCTATCTGAACTTCCAAATCTTTTACTCTAATGCACGCAGAGTCTAATGCTGTTTTTACACTAGTAAGCTCCAAGTTTGATTTCTGTAACTCACTTGTGAGCTTAGACACTGTTTCTTGAAATTTATTCTTTTCAGCACTATCCTGTAAAAACTTATCTCTTTCCTGTAGAGAACTCTGTTTGTTTACTCTTGTTTGTTTCTCATTCTTCAATTCCCTTTTTTGCACGTCAGAAACACCGTTGTGGATTATTTTGGATATACCTTGCACAATCTGTCTGTGTTCAACCTTCCTATACTGATACAAAAACACACGAAGGTGCTGTATCAACTCCACCAAATCTTTAGCCATTATCAAATTATGATCAAACCGAAAATTATCTTCAGCAAACAACTCTAAGGATCTAGACGCATTCATCAAAAAATCGTCCAACACCCATGCTTCAAGTCGTGAGCCTCTCAATCGTTCATTATCCCTACCATCTACTAATGCAAACCTCAACATAGGCCTCATATCGCCTGGATTAATGTCACAATCCATGGTGATTCAATCACTCAGTCAACTGTATATCTATATCAGTATAATTATTAATGTCGCAAGTTTATGTTTCAAGAAGCTCTGACAATTACCCTTCCATTTCACACAGTTCAGTATGTATACCAAAAATATTATTCATAAACTTTGTATCATCAATTCCTTTTCAAAGAACCCTTATAACATCATATGAGGGAAGTCATCCTATATCATACAACCATCAATACTTAGCATCAATACTAAATCCTAATAATATGTCTATACAGAATTAGACAACAAAAACAATAGATTTCAACAGTATAGGAGATGCAAAGCACAGGAAGGCTCGTTGACATAGTTAAGGCGACACAGTTCACACCACAAACATAACTACTTATCTTGAATGAAAACTCTTCTGTTCCTTTCCGTTAACACCCTGGATATCACAAAGTTCAGTGGTAAAACAATCGACAACAGAAAGGCATTGGAACTTGACACCTTGATTCCGCTCAGGTCCTCGATTCAGCACGCTACGTGCTAACACACCGCACAGGAAAGCAGGAAATGGGTCACCGTCTGTCCATTTCGTTGAAAGAAGGTACACCGCTCGTTCATACTGCCAGATGATTACTTGTACTGGTATACAGACGCCACTGTATATCATGACATCTCATAATCTTGAGTAATAAAATCCTTGACTTGCGACTGTTATTTAAGTTAACAGTTCCCAGTTTAACTGATACTGAATAAGTTTTCCTTGGGCCTGGATACAGCTCTCAAATGTGATGTCTGTCTTCCATATACTAACGCCACTCAGGCTACAAGCTAACACTTGTGAATTAATATCACGCGAATTTCGCGGGTGTCAGATCCTATAAAACTAGCACACCACTGTTGCGCCCCCGTAACTTTTGATGTGAAAACCCCGGGAGGTCATGGCCGTAAGTCTTGTGAAACGTCATGGGGCTTCACTGATAACGTATTGGTTTGGTAGATACGGTAAGGTGTCTATTGATTATCTGCTAACGCTGCTGTTGTGTTGTGGATCTGGTAATGTCTACATTTGATACATACATATACGCCACACAGGCAAACACTGTAGAAGTCTCCTGGTAAGCGATGAACAGGTTCTCGATATAAATAGGCCACGCCCACTCCGGGGCTATTTCTAAATACGTGTTAAGTTCCCTGTCACACTTGTAATATTAAGTGCGTGTGTTGGTTTAGTCGTTCACGCCACAGGTGCATACACACGAGTCATGAAGGGTTGTAAACGACTGGTAACATTTCATATGGGTTTATTCACGTCACAACACATTGATACAAAATAATAATAGAATACCGTTCACAGCACAACACAAGATATAAATTACCACATAAGTACTGCGCACTCGGCAGCTACAATGATATCATAATACATGGCCTAGAGTACTCATATTAAACTCAACGTTATAAAGAATCCTGCACTCAGCAGTTATCGTGATTCATGCCCTAAAGTACTCTTATTAAATTCATCACTATAAAGAATCCTCAATAACAATCCTCTCACATGAGCTATCATGATTCATGGCCTAAAGTACTCTTATTAAACTCATCTCTATAAAGAATCCTCAATAACAATCCTCTCACAGGAGCTATCATGATTCATGGCCTAAAGTACTCTTACTAAACTCATCTCTATAAAGAATCCTCAATAACAATCCTCTCACAGGAGCTATCATGATTCATGGCCTAAAGTACTCTTATTAATCAAGACTCCTCACACAGGAGATAATGGCCTTTAAAGACTGCACACTGCAGTTATAAATATTTCCACAATAATTCAAACTGCAGGTTTATACTACGCTGTACCCACAGCGAAAAATCCGTCGACATTTTAAATTCAGCACTGTACAGGCATTTCACACTTCCCAAAAACACTGTCTTCCTACCCGGTCAAAACGCCCGGAACACTCTCCCTAGATAACACACTCGTCCCGCTCAAAAGCAGACACGAGACTTGCCCACCGTTCACACAACACAAACAATTGCGGGCTAGCAGCGAGCTTCTCTCACCCAACTCAAAACAATACAGAATAAATATATCAGCGCTTTTCACGCTGTCGGTAATCTGTCTCTCGAAACTATCACGAGATACTCTCTAAATAACTCGATAGCTAACAAGCAACTAAGTGCTATAACTCAAAATCTATTTCAACTACTAACATACTCCAGTTTACTTCCCCTTACACCAGTTCTATTCTTAACAATGGCACTCTCTCTAGTTAACCTCTACACCTCAAGGTAGAAGAGGAATGATTAAGGAAGGTACAAAAAAATGAGTGGTTAGAGCATTTGCTTCTTGAAGCAAAGGGACTCAGCTTTAAACCAGCTTGCTTCACATTGCAGTGTACGCAGCTAAGTGTCGTACTAAGAGGGGATAGTCTGCCTTGAGTGACAGCCAAGAGGGGGGTGCCAACGGGTACTATTTTGACAGCGCTGTACTGTTTAAAAAATCAACTGGCAAATACAATATTTTTGGATGCCAAAAGGAAAGATTTGCAACGGGTGCCAAATAATTTAAGTACGCCCCTGATACAGCTGTAAAAAAATGGATACCTGCTTTTGAGCTAGAGAAGGCAATGAGGACAGGATCTGGTCACCATACTTATAAAGCTGATATCTAGTAAGCATAAAATCCCTAACACTTCATTTCCCTGTGGATTTGTGCTTTTTGCAATTCAGTAAATCAGTTTTGTAAATTAGAATTTTAACCATTGCTGATATATGTTTGTTTGTGTGTGCAGGTGTACGTGTTTTGTTTGTTTGTTTTTTCATGCCATTCTATCCTTGTATAAGTAGCTTATATCAATTATGTCACATGTCCAGTCAAGTTTATTTTAATTTTCCTCATCAGGAAACAGGATGATGATGGTAAGTATATTTCATGTAATCACTGTGTGTCTCTGGCATTGTGAAAGCAGAATCATGAATGAGGTAGCACATTGGTTAATGCATTGGCTTCCTAACTCGGTGGTCCATGGTTCGATCCCCAGTTGAGATGGGATTTTTTTTAGACCGCAAATGGCTCCTGGGTCTACCCAGCCTCATGAATTGGGTACCAGAGCAACTCTGGGAAGGTTAAGGCATCCGGTGAGATGCTGACCACATCACCCCTCATGTGCCGATGGTCAAGAAAATATAGGCTTAACACCATATTCCCAATATGCCTCAATGGGCATGTAACAAGATCCGTTCCCTTTACCTTACAATTGGAATGAGAGAATCAGAATGGCTAAGCAGTAAGAGCACATGCCTATTGGCTGCAAAGTTACAAGGTTTCAAGGTATGTGAAGGCCTAAATGACTGTTGGAGCATATAATCAAGACAAAATGTTGGAGATATATCACAGCCAATCTTTAAAATGGAGATGGCAGTCGATTTGATCTGACCTATTGTA
Source organism: Oreohelix idahoensis (assembly GCA_024509875.1). Lineage (NCBI taxonomy): Eukaryota > Metazoa > Mollusca > Gastropoda > Stylommatophora > Oreohelicidae > Oreohelix > Oreohelix idahoensis. Next base: position 65,116 of record JAMPIV010014056.1, on the reverse strand, counting down.
TAAAAGGACATTTCAAGATATTAAAATCCCTAATATGTCTCTAACTCTTGTGTACTTCTCAGTTTCTCTGAAGAGACAAAGAATGTGATAACTGCTCCCTAAGGCTTGTCGTACCAGGCAACTAATATGAGGTTGTGCATGTGGCTGGCAACTTCATCATGTAAAACAAATAGCCACAGAAACCACTGCTGCAAGATCATGTGGATGCTTGGTACAGACTTCCTGCAAGGGGACCAGCTACAGAAAAATGAGTTGTTAGAGTTGATTGTCATGCACTGAGTAAAGTTTCACTGTGCATTATCATTTACCAGGTCAGATTTGACCATTCATTATCATTTGATTGGGTGACTTTACAAGAATTTCAAGTATGATTTGAAAGATACAGTATCTGCAACCAAGCACCTAAAGTCTTATACAGAGAATGAAAGCATGTGAGATGTTTGAAGTATGAATGCAAACTAATGGATAAAGTATGGTCAGGACTATACTGTTATCAGACCATATAGCCTATATAAATAATGAGGGGCCTGCTGAGAAACTGATAATGGAGAATTTGAACAAAAAATTTTAGTGGTATTGGATTCAATTTGACAAATTAATGAAAAAGTAACACACTAGAGGCTTCAGGACAACACTTCATTAGCCACAGCTTGATGATCTAGATTTTGCCTCCTGTCGACAGTGCTGTTTATCAATTCTGTTTTTCTTTACTCCCTTATATACCATGATGTCAAACTGTTATCACCTCTCTTTGCTGTCCTCCATCTCCTAGTCTTTCAGTTGTTCATGTTCTTACAATATATTCCAGCTTTTCTTTTCTCATATCTGCGCAAAAGAAAGTGGGTTGCTTCCTTACAATATAAGAAATAAGCTTTCTTTTGTATTGGCTTTCTACAGCATTCTTAACGTTCTTTTGTAAAATCTCCTCTCTGTGGCCTCCAGGGATTTTCGTCTTGCTTACCAATTGTCTATAACTCCACGTGCCAGATTGGCTCTTCTATAACACTAAAGAACTCTTACTTTTTTAAACTTCCATTAACATACTTTTCATGCATAAAATACTTCTTTTTTTCTTTTGACGTGTGATTTCAGTTTTTTTTTTTTCTTTTCATGTGTGATTTCAGTGTTGCCTGTTGTAAATGTACTCTGTGTTGTGTGGTTCTTGATACTATACATATCTGGTTGTTTGTTCCTTTCATTAACCAAGTTACATAAATACTTTAATGAAGCAAAGCATACATTTATTATGAATATATTTCTTTCCAGCTTCTGTTGATATCCCACTTGTTGTAGGACTTTCTGTTGGTCTTCCATTGGGTGTTGCTCTAATTGTGGCTGTTGCAGCTGCATTGTTGTACAAAAAGAAATTCAAAGCTCAAAAGAGGTACGTGAAAGATATGTGAAGACTTAACAAAAAGAGTTGTGTGATTGTGACAGAAGGTGAAACATTGAAGAAAGGAAGACATAGTAACTTGATGTAATTGTATACGTCACATATTTGACAAAATCTTGACAAGTATATGTAGTTATGAAATATAAAAATGACTGAAAAAAAGAATGTTTCACGTAATACTTGATCAGATATTTAATTCTTCATAACATTCAGTGTATACTCTACCAGGAGTCAGCAGCCAGTCGATTGAGATATACCAGTAGATCACAGAGGATGATTTGATAGATTGCTATGTGACGGAAGAAGAAGAAAGAAAGAATTTTTATGCTAGTGAAATTTTAGACTAGCCCTGTCCAGCCAGCACTTTTGCGTGGTGTTCCCAGGATTAAAGGATTTTGTTGCCACTTTCCCAGTGAAAACTCACGAGCTAGCTTACAAAAATGCTCTTTATTCATGAACTACATAAGATAAGAGTTAGCAGTTATTTCTTTGAAGTGAAGTTAACATTTGGTAAAGTATCATTCAGTTTGAATTTTCCACCACTGTGTCGATGGAATTGCAGGAAGTGGATTTCAGTTTGACAGAGATAAAAGTTAAAAATAGGCTGGACTTATTAAAAATCTCCATATACTCTGAAACCAGAAAAACAAACATCATTTTATCTAGTTAGATCTTTGGAGATGTGGTTTTACAGAAGAATGTTAAAAATACCTTGGACAGCCAAAAAGAGTAATGAGGATGTCTTAAAAGAGGCCAGTGGGGAAAGGAAACTTATTTCACAAGTTAGAAAGAAGCAATCCACTTTTTTTTGGGCATATATCGTAACAGCAGGTAAGATTGAAGAAAAAAGAGATAGGGGAAGACAAAGAGAGCAAGTACTGGACAGTTTGACATCATGGCATGGAAAGAATTCAACAACAGAATTGATAAATTGTACTGGAGACAGGAAGTTGTGGAGAGACATGATCTCCTATGCCACTAGGTGTAATGTTATGATGTATGTATATAATCATTATCTCGTCATCTACACAAGCACACACGTTTCAGAAGGGACTCAGTAAAAGCATGTTCAATTCGTAGCCATGTTTATTTACAGAATATCGTACATGTGAAGATTCGCATATTATTACAATGTGTGGTTCGTATTATTAATGTATTATATTACATCCCCCCTTTTTTGAAAAAAAAAAATGTGTGCAAACATTTCCAACGAAATGTTTCATGTGAGAAAGGATAAGTATGTGTAATGCTCAGTGTGAGTATATATATGTCACTGTCTGTATCGGCTGGGAGGTGTCACTGTACGGCCAGAACGAGTGGTGTAAAGTGCTGGTGGTTCTGCGGAAGTCCCTGGTTTAGCTTGAGTTGGTTGTGATTTCGGCCTTGGCGCTTGTTGGTTTTGTGGGGTGCCAAGGTCTGGAGTTACTGCATTGCCTGTTGTAAGCGTGGGAATTCTCTTCTCTGTTGTATTCTGTGGGATTTCTCTAATGTCCACTCTGTTTCGCCTCAGGAGGTTGTTGCTGCTGTCTGGTCTTAAGGTATAGCTCCTGGGTTCACGGTTTCTGGAAATGATTGTTGCTTTTGACCATGTGTCATTGTCGTGGTTGTAGGTAGTCACATGCTGACCTGGATGTAATGGTGGTAGGTCTTTAGCACATTTGTCATAGTTGGATTTCTGAACTTGCTGACGATGCTGAAGTTGATCATATGTGCTGTCTCTATGTTGTGGACGGAAATGGACCTTAGATGGTAGAAGGTCTTTAATTCTTCTATCAAACATAAGTTCTGCTGGACTGTCGATCTTACTGTCTACTGGTGTTGTTCTCCATCTCAAGAGTGCTAGGTGTACATCCTCTGTTCTTGTTTTCTTCATGATTGACTTGATAGTTTGTATCTGTCTCTCAATGAAGCCATTAGATTTAGGATATCTAGGTGATGATGTTGTGTGTTTGATCTTCCAGTCCTTTGTGAAATTTCTGTATGCTTGACCTGAGAAATGTGGACCGTTGTCTGATCTAATTTCATCTGGGATGCCATATATGCTGCAATACTTCTTTGTAATGTCTGCAATAACAGCTGATGGTGAGGGTTGTGGAAGTTTCTCAATGATGGGAAATTTGCTGTAGTAATCAGCAATAATAAGATAGTCATTATTGTCGATGGAGAAAATATCAGTTCCTATAATGCTCCAAGGGCTCAATGGTATGTCTGATGGTATGAGAGGTTCTTTGCACTGCCTATTGGCATGTTCTTGACAAATTGAACAGTTTTCACATAGTGTTTCTATGTCCTTGTTTATCTGTGGCCAGTAAACATCTTTCTTTGCTCTCAGTTGTGTCTTCACAATACCAAGGTGACTTATGGAGCTGTTTAAGAATGATATCGCGTTGTGTTTCTGGTACAACAATGCGATCTCCTTTAAGGATCAGACCATCTTCGATGCTTAACTCATCCCTCATAGAGTAGTATGGACGGATGTGTGTTGGAACTTCTCTGATAGAGCTTGGCCATCCATGGTATATCAGTTCTTTGAGAGAGTTAAGGATAGGATCTCTCATCGTGTCTTCTCTGATGTGTTCAAGCCGATTGTCGCTAAACTTGACAAAATCATTTTTGATGTTTGGGGTAAGATCTGCTGTCTTGTTGGGGTTTGGTAGTCTGCTGAGAGCATCTGCAAGACCTATATCCTCTTTAATGTTGTTAATAGTTACCACACTCAGCTTTTCGCACATTGGTAAACCCAAAATTGCAGGTCCTTCAACATCTACCAAGTAAAATGTTGACGATGTCCATTCAGAGTCTCTGTATGAACATTCAAGTGTTACTGCTCCGAAACAGTCTATACTTGTTCCATTGTAAGCTCTTAGCTTTGTCCTGCCACTCCTACTTTTTACATCCCTTGTGGGAAATCCTTGCTCATCCACCTTGTCAGGCATGATCTGTCTGAATATTCTTAAGGGTAGAGTGTTACCTTGGGCACCTGTGTCTATCTTGAACCGAATATATCTTTCTTTGTGCCTTTTAATTCCTGGTATTCGGAATTGTACCTTGCAGAAAGCCTGCGTTCTCTTTGGTTCATTACTGAAAGTTAGTATCTTCACAGTATCAAAAGTGGAAGGATCACTTTCTTCACTGGAGTCAAGGTCCTCAGTCATCATAGAGTGTGTTTGTTTTGACGACTTTCTGCTGTGAAGTTTGTGTTGAGCACTGTCTTGTTTCCTCTTGAAACATAATTTTATCCAGTGGCCCCTCTTTCTGCAGTAATGACATGTAGAGTCTTTAGCTGGACAGTGGTTTTGTATGTGGTTTAGGCCACAACATTTACACATAGCACCTCTGCTTGTGTTGTGTTTTTCTTGTTGTTTCGAACCAGTTGCTTTGTTGTGTCTAGGTTTATAGCTTTTCACTGCATCCACCTGGGCTGCTAATGTACCTTGCTGAATTTGTTTAATGTTTAGTGCTTGTGCCTCGTGTTTCCTGCCTTCATCCAGAAGTTGTTGTAAAGTTAGCGTATCACTCTGGCTCAGTAGCCATTTCTGGAATTCTGGCATTGGTGTGCTAAGAAGAATCTGTTCAATAATTCGCTCTTTTTCTTCTTCGTTGCTAAATTTACATACTCTTGTTTTCTCCTTAATGCGAGTGAAGAAATCATCTAGGCTTTCACCACGTTTCTGTCGCAGGTGGTGAAGCTCTAATCTTGCCGCTCTAAAGTTTGTGTGCTTTATGATCAGACGCTTTTCAAATTCGTCCAATATGGCTACGGGGTCGGTTGCCGACTCAACCGGCATGGCGGTAGCAAAACTGTTGTAGATTTTCAAACCTTCATCGTCCAATGCTTCTAGGATATATGGAGTTAGGGTTTGTCCTTCCAGACCAGTGGTCTTGGAATATAGATCTATGCGTTGGCGCCATAACAAGAAAGCTTCACTCTTATCATCTTGACCGGCAAATCTCATTTGCGGTGCGCTGCGGTAATGTTTAGCTGCCATTGTTGACCTCGATGACGAAAATTAGCCGAATAAACTGTACTCACGTGTTATCGTGTAGCTGTTTTGCGTCAGTCCGGTATCGCCCGCTGCCACCATGTAATGTTATGATGTATGTATATAATCATTATCTCGTCATCTACACAAGCACACACGTTTCAGAAGGGACTCAGTAAAAGCATGTTCAATTCGTAGCCATGTTTATTTACAGAATATCGTACATGTGAAGATTCGCATATTATTACAATGTGTGGTTCGTATTATTAATGTATTATATTACACTAGGCATATAACTTGAAGAGGAAGATCTTTGGAGAGTTTAGTGTTTATAAAATAGATCTCCACAGCTTCTGTGATGTCTGCCTCTGCTGTGTAAATCTTCTTTGTCACTGGCAATCATTTGTAACCATTATCTATTTCTCATTTAAAGTTGGCAGCGTATCTTAGAATCCCTCATCACCACACAGTTTCTTCTTCAAATGAAGTGCTTCTTAACCTTTCAGAGGTCCTGCACCCCTTTACAGCAACTTAAGAAGCCTTGCACCCCTTTACAGCATCTCAAGAAGCCTCGCACCCCTTTAACGCATCTTAAGAAGCCTCACACCCCTTTAATGCATCTTAAGAAGCCTCGCACCCCATTATCTTCTAGCTTGTTAAAAAAAAAAAATCTAGAAATATGAAGTAGGTAGGTATACGAGTATGTTTTGAGAAAATGTTATTTACAAAATGTGACTAAGATTCTGTATTTAATTCACGTTGTCATTGTTCTATTTTGTACAAATACTTTTGAGTTCTGTGTATTGTATGGTGTTCATGATATATTCTAACATATCTGGCATCTCTCGCACCCCCAGAATGTAGGTCTTGCTTCCCTAGGGGGTTCATGGATCCCTGGTTAAGAAACACTGTTCAAAGGGATCTGTGGAGGCCACACTGTCAATTTGCTGTTAGCATGGAGCTAACATACATGTTCCGCTGTTTGATTGTCTTCCCCAAATGAATTTTTAGTCTGTTGAATAAATGATACTTGAGTCTGCAGGGACCAGTCGTTAATCTGAAAATCATCACTGAATCTCTTACTCGTAAGGAGTGGTATACTTCTGTTATATCTATTCTGGATGATCTATATAATATATCTATGTGCCATTTTTTTCTTTCAAGCTGTTTTTGGTTATTGCTTTTATCTCTTCATGTGTTGTCCTGTCCTTGATTTGAATTGTACTTTCTCCTTCTCTGGCAGGTCTATAAGCTTTATCTCCATTTATCTCACAGTGAACTGGAATCCACAGTACTTTTGTGGAATTTATAGCTGGTTTCCAAGGAGCAAAAAGCGAAATGATGATGTATTTATATATATTTAAGACACTATATATCCTAATTAAAACCCATCAGAGGTTGAAAACAATATATTTTTAATCCATTTATAACAACAAAAAATCATACTCAGAAAGAAGGCACTGACATAAATAGAAATAATTTAATAAAGTGACAATATAACATAAGAAGACATTGAAAATGTGGTTTATTCAAGAAAGTAAAGATCTTAGGAAACGGGCAGCATTTTATGGTGATGAATATGGAGGTCTTAGAATTACTTTTGTTATGACACCAGTTTCTCAAAATACCTTCATAAGGATGATTTTGTAACAGAGTGGCACACATAATTTTTCAAAATCGCTATCATCATCTGCCTCTGTGCTCCTTATTGAGCTACCACTGCAGTTGTTCCCCCTTGCAGGAAGCCTGCACCAAGCATTTGCATGCTCTTGCACAGCATTGCTTTCTGTGGCGATTTTTTTACCTGATAAGGTTGCCAGGCCCATGCACCACCTCATATTCGCCACCTTGTATGACATGCCTGAGTATGCAGTAGACCTGTTCTTTCTTTGTCTCTTCAAAAACCCCGGAAGCCACACAGGATAATAAGTAAACAATAATTTTTCAATAAATTTACAGGCATTATTCCAGAGCTTTCCTTTTTTTTTTAGGGTTCATAGCAGAGAAGGCCACTACAACGACAGTGAACGGGCTCCATCGCCTGCAACTCAGTCTTACTTTGCAGTGGGTCAGAGCAGCATTCAGGGTGTCGCTGGCAAAGGATCAGACAAGCAGACTCTTGTCCTGTGATCACACAACAAAAAAATGAACAAAACTGAACTTTTATTTAACCAGGGTGATGAGAATACTGTATTGTGTGTGATATTTTGTGTATAATAGTTGATTATAACACAGATCCTTAGATTTAATGTTCAGGAAAATTTTGACATGTTTGTTGAAGCAGATAATTGTGATTCAGTATTGTAAATTTGCTAGAGCAGCGGTAGCATGGTGGTTAGTGCACTGGCTCAGTGGTCCATGGTTCGATCCCCAGTTGAGGTGGAATTTTTTAGAAAGCAAACGGCTCCGGGGTCGACCCAGCATCATGAATTGGGTACCGTACTAGAGTGTCAAGTGCTAAGCTGTATTAGCACAATGACACACATTGTGACATTAAATTTCGAGCAACAAACATGGCTCATTACGCACATCTAATAGTTACTCAATAAACTCGAACACATACGTATGATATCCGATGCCTTTATATAACAAATCTTCAACACAACAGAAATAACACCAGCCGACTGCTGCTTTGGCCGTGAATCACAAGAATATTACAATGCATCATATATATCATCGAAACAATGTTCGCTTGGAAAATCTCACTATTTCTCAACCTGCACTATCTGCCTTCCATAACACAATTTGCCTTCTCACTTGACATAACCTTCACTCGCTCAAATCTCTCTCTTGACTCCCCGCTACAACACATGATCCTTTCACCCCTGACCAGTCTTTAGATACCATTTCGCTCATAACAGCTCAGTCACACCCGTGAACTTAACAACACTAGTCGACTGCTTCTAATACCATTTGTGAACACACTCAAGCTTAACATTAACTCACTTCAACTCACAAATTACATAAACACATCTAGCTCCAGACAAAGTGTAAGTACTGACATACATTTTACAACCAGTTCATGACATCCACCGCTCCCTCTCCAAGTGAAAACCTTATTTTTTCACTTGATGGGTGGCAGATATCAGGAACCCAACCATCTAAAACCTAAAATTATAGGTGTGGGCGAAATCTATTGTAATTTAAGTGTGAATACATGACATCTGCAAATCATCACTAATAACCTGCTGATAAAAATTACAATAGACACGAGTTGGTAGAAAAATACAACAGCAACCGAGGGGCAAGAATGATGCAACTCCAATTACAAAAAGATAATTGACATTACATCCATTTCAGAAAATTCTACTGTACAGGAGGATATCTGCTCGATAAATCCACCCATTTTACCAAAATCAAGTTTTCATAATCTCGATAAAGAATCTGCAAAAACATTTAGTTTACCCTGAATAGGAAAAAAGGTGAAGTCAACAATGAACGACCATCTTGTCAAACGTGAATTTGGAGATCTAGATGACTTAAAGAAAGCCAGTGGACAATGGTCCGTTTCCAGCACAAAATTAGATCCTAACGAATACCTGGAGAGCTTGGAAACAGCCCAAATAATAGCTAAACACTCTATAGTGGCATATCACATTTCAGCCGGAAGCAACTTTCTGCTGACATACATGACAGGATGCAGAAACCCATCATGTTTCTGCATTAGACACGCACCAATGCCCACTGCAGAAGCATCAGTCCTTAGTACAAAGGGCTTGGTCAAATCTGGCAGTAGAATAATGGGCTTGCTGGAGAATACATTCTAGATCTTCCTCAGTGCTCTTTCACACTCTTCAGTCCAGACCACCCTGTTTGGCATGCCCTTTTGAGTGAGTGATGTCAGAGCTACCAACAACGAGGAGAACCTGTGGATAAATCAGACCGAGTAGACTATGAACTTGTTTCTTTGTTTTTGGAGGTTGCAAATTCAAAATTCTTTGATCTGTCTGATCAACTGGTTTTAAAACCCCCTGTCCTAATACATACCCCAGAAAAGTCAACTTATGAAATCTAACCTTAATCTTACTGGATCTTGCTGTAAGCTGATGCACACTAAGGCATGATAATAGTGATTTCAGACCCTCTACATGTTCATCCTAGGTGTCATGAAACAGTTGTCAACAGTATTTGTAATAACAGCCTTTTAAATAGCATAAGAGGACCTCTTGGTTTGGTATGGGTTCAGCGTCTACCCTCATGATACTGTTCAAGTGGTGGAAGTCTATACCTATCCATAAGGACTTATTCTTCCACCATAAGTTGACCATAAAGAAGGAATATGGTAATTTGGATAGGGAGATAACACCCGACATGACCTATAATTCACATCTTTCCTGATCGAAGATGTAAAGTGAAAAGGACTAGGATTCAGTTGCAGCTGAATGGACTCATGACAGGTAAGTCTGATGTCCTGTGTAACCAAGTCAGCTCTCCAGGAATATCAGTGAGTACTTCATTTAACCTCCCATGTCATGACTGCACTTGGCGCCTCTGATGCCGTGAAAAAGATGCAGGGACCCCTACATCTCTCCATGATTCTGAGGTAACCAATGGTAAGCATGGGAGCTAGAGATGAACCTCTTCTCCTTTCTCTTCATCCTCCTTCATCGCAGCATTCACTTTTGTAATCTGTGACACAGGCGAGTTAGCATTTGGTTGAGATGTAAATATTTCAGCATCTTTGTCCTTCCTTTGAGTCACTGCTGCATTAGCAGACAATGCATGTCTACTTTGCCATTCCTCAGTGTTCCTATTTGTGCCATCCTGGACACCTGTAACATTTCCAATAATGAGATCGGCAATGGGTGAGTTGAGGATGCATACTCGAACTCTCCCTGACAAGAAAGGGGTGTCGATCTGCGCAATAGCCAATGGATAGTATTATACATTACCATCAAATGGAATGCGTTTGGCCATCTTCCCTATATAACAGACATCCTTAATCAATGTCTTCCTAACATCAATGGTTGTACATCCAGTGTCCCTCAAAACAGAAACAGGTGTATTCTCCACGAAATCATTATGCAAAGTTAAGCTACCCTCCTCACCAACTGATAAAAGGCAAGACAATGTGTGGCCATTAATTAAAATAGGCTTGCCATCAGGCTCAAACAATGGTCTGCAACCCTTGCACTCTTCGCTATTGAATGTATCAAGGACAATAGCTGAATTTGCATGTTCAGTGTTTTCCTGTGGGCTCTCCTTTCAACTTTCTCCTTACTATTGGAACACTGTGAAATCATGTTCCCCGCATTTTGAAGGTTTCTTTTTAGACTGCCGTGTGGACTATTCTTTGGACTAGTATAAGGACTGCTCTGTGGGCTGAAATGATGCCTCTCTGTGTCCCTACCACACTGTTAAGCCAGATGATGCAATGAGCCACAATTAAAGCAACCCCATTTACCATTGCCAGAGCGAAAAGAATTATAGTCTTTTCGGATAATACCTTCTATCCCCATTCCATCTACTACTGCTGCCATTTGCATCAAAGGTCCTCTGCAAGTTACGGGCCCGAGGATGTATGTATGGCTTCTTCTCACCTTTGTCCTGAGCCACACAAGCGGGAAAGGCCTCAGGGACCTAATGCTTGTGGATAGGCTTCCCAGGGTGAGCAGTAACATACTGCTGCCCTAGCTGAGACATAATGTTAATATCCCTTGGCTTTCGCTCTTGTAGTAACGCCACCAACTCTGGACTGCAGGATAATAGAACTTTGTCCTGTAGCATGAGGTCAGATTGCCCGTCAAAATCTTTAACAATACCTGTTAGCTCAATCCTTCTATTGAACAGAAACTTGATATCAGCAATAAACTCACTAAAGTCATGGTTGTAGGGATGGCCTCCTGAAATCTATCACGGTAACCTTGAGCCACCAGTCTACATCTTTGAGGCAGTGTCTTCTTCACAGTGTCGTAATTCTTACGATCAGCTACTGGCAAAGCAAAGACACTTTGCAAAGCTCTTCCGGTGAGCAAATTAATGAGCAAAGATGGCCAATCCTGTGTCTTAACATTCCAAGATAATGCCTCTTGTTGAAATCTTTCTAGATAAACTTCCATGCTATCAACGCCCTTGACGAAGGACGGGAGACGCCGCTTGAACGGACGTGTAGACTCCTTAGCAGCTGATCGGCAACCAGCAGCATCAAGTTCCAGTTTCTTGAAAGTAATTTCTTTATCCGCCTGAATTGCATCTTTCCTTTTCTCTTCTTTCTTTGCTTCCCTGTTGGCCTCAATTTCTAACTTCTTTGCTTCTGCCTTGATTTTCAACTTCTTTAGTTCCCTTTACTCCTTGCGTTCGCTTAGTTTCTCCTCATCCTTAAATTTTGTCTCGGTCCATAACTCAAGTTCAGCCCCTGATTTACCAAGTGTTTGTCCCATGGTGATAATATCCAGGAGTCTAGTCATCCTGTAATATTGTTTGCGGACAATAATCCTGGTTTGTGGATGACTGTACTGTTTACAAGAGTGATAAAAGTTGTAAAACACTCGAACTATCGTTACAAAAGGATACAGATAATTTAATTTAAGTAGAGCAACGGTAATCGCATGCTAATAAATATCATTAAAACAAAATGCATGTTAATATCAACTAGACAAAAATTACAAGATTCAGAGAAAACAACACTTCAGATCTACATTGGTACCTCACTAATTGAAAACGTTAATGAACATAAAACTCTAGGTATAATCGTTGACCAGCATCTAAATTGGAACTCACATGTACAGGCACTGACCAAGCAAACGGCACAGAAAGTTTACCAGTTAGCTAACATCAAACATTTTCTAGATGAAGATGCACGAAAATTGTTCTATATATCTCACATACAAGCAAACCTTGACTATTGCTCCACAATCTGGGATGGTTGCTCATTGTCCAACATAAAGAGACTCCGTTCATTACAAAAACATGCAGTGTGTTTAGTCTCTGACAACTGCCTAACTCAGTGTGTAGATTTCTATAAAGATCTCCGAATACTGCACATACAAAAGCGCCTTCTGTTTAACAAAGCTAAATTCATTCACAAAATCCTATCACACAATGCTCCAGCATATCTATGGCCAATGTTCAATTACAATGAAAGACGCAGTCACAAGAATACTACAATGCATCATATACATCATCGAAACAATTTTTGCATGGAAAATCTCAATTTTATCTCAGCCTGCACTATCTTCCTTCCATAACACAATTCGCCTTCTCACTCGACATAACATTCAATCGCTTGAATCTCTCTCGACTCCCCGCTACAACACATGACCCTTTCACCCCTGACCAGTCTTTAGATATCACTTTACTCATAACAGCTCAGTCACACCCGTGAACTTAACAACACTAGTCGACTGCTTCTAATACCATTCGAGAACACACTCAAGCTTAACATTAACTCACTTCGACTCGACTCACAAATTACATAAACACATCTAGCTCTAGACAAAGCATAAGAACTGACATATATTTTAAAACCAGTTCATGACACAGAGCAACTCTGGGACGGTTAAGGCAGCCAGCGTGATGGTGACCACATCACCCTTAGTGTACTGATGGTCAAGAAAATATGGGCCTAACACCAGATTCCCAATATGTCTCAATGTGTGTGTAACTGGATCCTTTTTTTTATTTTTTTGTAAATTTGCTGCCTGAGGATTTATTTGTAATTTTTTTTTTTTTTTCAATTTTGTTTATAAATTTATATAACTTCAGCAGCTATATTTTTTCTGTGTGTGTGTGAAACTTTTTATTTTAACTCTATTATGTTGTTTTGTTTGATTTTTATCCCAACTATACAATAAGCAACCCAATGCAGTTCCTGTGGGTCTCTGAAGAGAAAAAAGAAAGAACATGCCTACAACACCATCAGGCATGTCATTCAAGGCGACTAAGATGAGGGTACGCAAGAGGCTGGCAATGTCATCAGGTAAAACAAGTTGCCACAGAAACCACAGCTGCAGGAGCATGTGACTGCTTGGTGCGGGCTTCCTGCAGGACCAGCTACAGTGGTGGCCTCTTGCTCCGCCATGAGCACAAATGAAAATGAATGAACACCAAGAACCATTGATGATTTAAAAAAAAATAAAATATGTATTAAACGTTAGAGTACATCCAGTGTCACATGTATGAACACATTTCCCAATTCTGTACATCTGTGTGTGTCCTAGAATAATATATTTACTTTCAATCATGGAAAAGGTGAAGAATTTTGAAAGTTTATAGGAATTTCAGTCTGTTAATTTTTAAAACTTCAGAAGACTATAGTATTTTTCTCTCGCTCTCTCTCACTTTCTGTCTGAAACGTTTCATTTTAACTCAGTTTTAATTTTAATACTTGCTGTGAAAAATTATTGTATAGTAGTTGTAATATCAGCTGGCTTATCTATTCAGACTTATCTAAAGATATCTTCTACGGACAACTGACAGTTAGCAAAAGAACAGTTAGGCGACTGCAGCTGAGGTTCAAAGATGCGTGCAAGAGAGACATGAAGGCACTGGACATAAATTCAGCAGCCTGGGAGGATGAAGCTGCCGATTGCACCAAGTGGCGATGCTTCCTACGCGCCATCCCATATTGGACGAAAAGAACAAGCAGAAGAGATACTTTCTGTTCAGGACAATGGAGAACCCAAAATTTTTTTTTATTATTTATCATTTTTTAAATGTCAGAAAACTTTAAAAATGAGTTTTCCTTTATGCACCCTGTGTGGTCTTAGAGATCTCTGAGGAAACAAAGAAAGAGCTGGAGCACTGCTCCATCAGTTGACAAATATGAGCTTTGTGCCACGAGCTGGCAGCCTGATCGTGTAAACATACTGCTACAGTATATGTGAATGCTGTGGTGCAGGCTTCTAACAAGGGAACCAGCTACAGTGTAGGCATCACGCACCTTATGGACCACAGAGGGGAAATAATGGTAGTGATTCCTTTATCCATTGCAGAGCCATTGAACATAGTACAGTGTACAAATATAGCACAATGTCCAAATATAGCACAATGTACAAATATAGCACCATGTACAAATATAGAACTGTACAAATATGGTAAAGGTAGTTCCATAGCAGATGCTGTCATAGAGGAGTGAAGTGTTAGAAACTGAACCATACTAGGTCCAGCATGGAGAGGTGGGGTTACCAGTTCCCTTCCTTGCTGTCTTTTCCTTCCCTAACTCAAAGTCAGGTACCCATTTACAGCTGGGTAGACTGGAGCGTGTCTGTACCGTGATTTTAAACCGGCACCTTTGCCGCGAGAGACCAGCGCTCTAACCACTCTGTCGATCGGACGCTCATAAACATAGTACAGAAATATAGTACAATGTAGTCGCATCTTACATGGGGGTTAGGTTCTATCTTCAGCATGTAAGGCAAAAATTGAACATAGTTCAAATTTAACCTTAAAAATCATTTAAATCACCATAAAGCACAGTATACATGGTTTTGTATATAGTATATAATATTTATATATACAATAAAGAGAATATATGCAAAATAAAATGGTTTTGTATTTTTAATTACATAAAAAAGAAAATAGGCATCTGTATGATGAACAAGGAGACTATGAAGTTGATTGTGAAGGCTTGTCTCCTGCTGGTTGTTATTTTCTTGAAAAACATGGTGATCATCAATGGTCACTGTTATTTATTAAACTGTTCAAACATTTCTTAATACAGTTTTAATTTGTTATAATAACACATGATTTTGAGACTTTGTTACATACAGGGATTGCATTCAGAAAGTAAATACTTCAAGTTTTTAGCTGCTTGGAACACTTCAGCAAATATATACAAATTCAGACTTTCTGTGTTTTATCATCTTAATCTTCTGTAGACAGTTTAATTTTATCAGTTCCTCTAACTATTTTTTCATCAGTGCTTCACTATGACCATTGATTAATTCTTCAATTTTTCCTTGAAGATGTCAATAAAGCCATCTCTACCCACTTGTCTGGCCATCAGAACAGTGTCTTTCACTTCTTGGTCAGTGGTTGGAAAAGCCTTAAAACCACTGAGATATTCTTTCCATAGATTTTCGCCATCATGCATGAACTGTTTCAGACTTGATTTTATCCACTGCGTGTTTAATATAAGCGATGCAGTTTGCAATGTTGAAGAGCTTCCAACATTCCATTACATTAAGATTGGAATCAGCATTCATAGCTCTACATATCCACGAGAACATAATCTTGGTGTACATGACCTTGAAATCGGGAAATCACACTTGTTCAAGAGTTGGGGGGGGGGGAATCTTCAGTGTCATTAAATGGAAACCAGAGTGCCTCAGGATGGCCAGGAGCATTAAAAGATACGAAAAAACGAGTGTAAAATGTTAAAGATGATGGGTGGATAACATTTAATGGATCTGAAAGCACAGAAATAGAAAATCCTAAATTGAAGTGATCAAGTGCTATGAGTATATAAGAAGAACTACAGCAAAAGATCTTAAGGATGAAGAATACAGAAAGAGAAGAAACAAATGCTGTACATCTTAGCGATCAGCCATTTTATCTATCTCTTGTAATGTCTGTCTTGACCATTTTAGATTTTATTTTGTTTCTGGGAACTAAAAAAAAAATAAATAAATAAAACTTATTTGTCAAATGGCAGTCATTGCGCATTGTTCTGACATTTGTTAAATGTAAATCCAGGGATATCATCGTCATCATTAAGCGAAGTACGTTGCACTGTTTCATTAAGCCCATAGTCTAGTGCATCTGATTTCAACAGGCATTTCTGCAGGGTTGCCTTCCTTAGCCCATGACTGTCCCCAGCCTGTCTGCAAGGCAACAGGTGTGTGTCTGTGTCTTTCTTTGTCTGGTCCCTACCCTTCGACCTGTCCTGCTTGGAAGACCCTGCTGGCAGTTATGTTACCGCCGACATAGCTCATGGGGGCACACAAGCTCCTCTACCTCACCAAGGTGGAGGCACGGTAGAGGAGAGAGTATATAAGTGAGGGTATAGTGGCTTCTTCCAGTCATAACTGACTATAGTAATGATGCGCCCTTGAGGTGATAGCCCTTAGCTGTGTGTGTTTTTTTTTCTGTTTTTCTTTCGGCTTGTGCTTTTCTCTTCTTATTATTATAAGTGCTTCTTGTCGCCCATTTAGAGGTGGCGCCGTAGGTGCGATCGGCATTTCGTCCTCCCAGGTTGCTGGAATCTATGTCCAGTACCTTCATGTCTCTCTTGCACACATCTCTGACCCCCAACTACTTTTGTCCAGCTGTTCTTTTGCCATCTGCCAGTTGTCCGTAGAAGATATCTTTGAGGATGCAAGCATCCATGCGGTGGACACGGCCCAGTCAGCGTTATCTGCGCTCTCTAAAGGGTCATTATCATGAAGTGGATTTATGTTTAGAGTTTGTCTGAGTATATAGACAAGACACTAGTATGAAGAAGTCTGAGAAGATAGATTTTGTATGAGAAAATGACAGTGACTGTGGAAAGATGATACATAGCTTCAAGGGTGAGAACCTAGATTGACTCTCCCTCGCCACTTGTGACGTAAGTACTAACTACTGTCCCACCACTTCACTAAAGTCCACAGACACACTATACAGACAAGCATATAGGTACAGTATAGTTATAGAGAAACTGATCTAGTGTAAATTTATAGTTTATTGAACAACATCAATAACACAGAAAAATAAATAACGTGCGAGGTTGCACAAACCTGAAACAACAATTAAAATG
Organism: Oreohelix idahoensis; assembly: GCA_024509875.1. Taxonomy (NCBI): domain Eukaryota; kingdom Metazoa; phylum Mollusca; class Gastropoda; order Stylommatophora; family Oreohelicidae; genus Oreohelix; species Oreohelix idahoensis. The sequence goes on along the minus strand of JAMPIV010014056.1, from coordinate 48,063 downwards.
ACAGACACTTATAAACCAACAATTTCACCCTCTGTTTCACCCTGCTTGGAAGAAAATTAAGGATTAAATAAAAATCTACTTGGTGGGGTCTCTAACTTAAGAGCGCCACTCCTAACTATCCTAGTATTATTAAATCTAACACAGTGTCCTGCTGCAGACGTATAACTAAATGTCTACACAAATATGAAGTGCATTCTGATGTCCTACACAGCTAACCACTGTACCACAAGAACTGATCCCCTAACGGACCTTTTCAGTGCTAACTCAGAGGCTGTCCTAACAAAACTTTCTTTCTGACTCTAACTTCACTCTCCCCTCTGCTTCTGCTCAGTGTCTCTCTGACACTACCATCTTCTGCTGAGGAGCGTCTCCGTTACACCCGTCCTCTCATTAGCATTCGGAAAGGAATCATTTCCCTTTCTCCTTTCCAGACTACTGCAGCTGATGACTTTGGTATTAAGAACGATGTACTTGTCTCGGGATGTAGATGCTTCACTGGTAATGAAACCTCTTTCAACTGCCCAGTTACCCCTCTTCGGGTTTAGGACAAACGGCTTTATTATGGCCGTATAAAAAACAACAACACGAGGACACGCGCCTAATTGGTGTGTTATAATGAGCTAAGAGCTCAGAATTTTAAGAAAACCCGTTCCCGCTGAAGAATGTGCTTCACTGCATGAGAAAGTCTCTTTTCTTTCACCTCTGGCGATGTCTCGAGCCTTAGGCTCCCGAGAAGACAAATTACCGTGATACGTTGTAGGGGCAGGTTACAACCCTCCCTATGTGCCGTGAAAATGCTGTAAAACAAAAAATAAATAACAACGCATAACAACGACTGTACAACATATGTCAAGATTCGCATTATATTACAATGTGTGGTTCGTACTTTAATGTATTCATATTACATCCCCCCTTTTTTGAAAAAAAAATGTGTGCAAACATTTCCAACGAAATGTTTCATGTGAGAAAGGATAAGTATGTGTAATGCTCAGTGTGAGTATATATGTCACTGTCTGTATCGGCTGGGAGGTGTCACTGTACGGCCAGAACGAGTGGTGTAAAGTGCTGGTGGTTCTGCGGAAGTCCCTGGTTTAGCTTGAGTTGGTTGTGATTTCGGCCTTGGCGCTTGTTGGTTTTGTGGGGCACCAAGGTCTGGAGTTACTGCATTGTCTGTTGAAAGCATGGGAATTCTCTGTTCTGTTGTATTCTGTGGGATTTCTCTTATGTCCACTCTGTTTTGCCTCAGGAGGTTGCTGCTGCTGTCTGGTCTTAAAGTATAGCTCCTGGGTTCAGGGTTTCTGGAAATGATTGTTGCTTTTGACCATGTGTCATTGTTGTGGTTGTAGGTAGTTACATGCTGACCAGGATATAATGGTGGTAAGTCTTTAGCACATTTGTCATAGTTGGATTTCTGAACTTGCTGACGATGCTGAAGTTGATCATATGTGCTGTCTCTATGTTGTGGACGGAAGTGGACCTTAGATGGTAGGAGGTCTTTAATTCTTCTATCGAACATAAGTTCTGCTGGACTGTCGATCTTACTGTCTACCGGTGTTGTTCTCCATCTCAAGAGTGCTAGGTGTACATCCTCTGTTCTTGTTTTCTTCATGATTGACTTGATAGTTTGTATCTGTCTCTCAATGAAACCATTAGATTTAGGGTATCTAGGTGATGATGTTGTGTGTTTGATCTTCCAGTCCTTAGTGAAGTTTCTGTATGCTTGACCTGAGAAATGTGGACCGTTGTCTGATCTAATTTCATCTGGGATGCCAAACATGCTGCAATACTTCTGTTGAAAGATGTCTTGTGATACATTCAAACCAAATGGGAGTCTCTTGAAACAATATCTGCCGAATGGTGTTCGAAAAGTTGTAAGGAGTTGACTTTCCTCTGCTATCTCAACACTCCAGTATCCGTGTACAGCATCTAGTTTAGAAAAATATTTGGCATTGTGGAATCTGTGAGTTATCTCTTCCACTGTATGCATTTTGTGTGGACAGCGCTTTAGACTGTTGTTTAAGTGTTTTGGGTCAAGGCAAACCCGAAGAGAACCATCCTGCTTCATAACGGTTGTGATACTACTACACCAATCAGAATGCTCTTCAACCTTTCTAATAACATCATTCTGCACCATCTTTTCTAGTTCTGTGGCAAGTTTCTGTTTAACATGTATAGGATACTTTCTAGGTGGGTCTATCTTTGGCTCAGCGTTGTCTTTTAAAAAGAATCTTGCCTTTCCTGGAAGTTTGCCTATTCTGTCGAACTGTTCTGGGAATCGCTGTTTAAGGTCATCTACTCCAGTGACGTGTAGAGTAAGATGTTCTTTTTTGTCAGCTTTAATGTTGTTAATAGTTACCACACTCAGCTTTTCGCACATTGGTAAACTCAAAATTGCAGGTCCTTCAACATCTACCAAGTAAAATGTTGACGATGTCCATTCAGAGTCTCTGTATAAACATTCAAGTGTTACTGCTCCGAAACAGTCTATACTTGTTCCATTGTAAGCTCTTAGCTTTGTCCTGCCACTCCTACTTTTTACATCCCTTGTGGGAAATCCTTGCTCATCCACCTTGTCAGGCATGATCTGTCTGAATATTCTTAAGGGTAGAGTGTTACCTTGGGCACCTGTGTCTATCTTGAACCGAATATATCTTTCTTTGTGCCTTTTAATTCCTGGTATTCGGAATTGTACCTTGCAGAAAGCCTGCGTTCTCTTTGGTTCATTACTGAAAGTTAGTATCTTCACAGTATCAAATGTGGAAGGATCACTTTCTTCACTGGAGTCAAGGTCCTCAGTCATCATAAAGTGTGTTTGTTTTGATGACTCTCTGCTGTGAAGGTTGTGTTGAGCACTGTCTTGTTTCCTCTTGAAACATAATTTTATCCAGTGGCCCCTCTTTCTGCAGTAATGACATGTAAAGTCTTTAGCTGGACAGTGATTTTGTATGTGGTTTAGGCCACAACATTTACACATAGCACCTCTGCTTGTGTTGTGTTTTTCTTGTGTCTTTCCCCTAAATTAATACCTCTCCCCTACACAAATCTACACACAAGCGATAAACAAATATTCCTACCCAAGGGTCGAACAAATTTACAGTCCCTCCTATCTCTTTCCCCGCTCCCACTTAATATCTGTCTGTTAGGGGAACTCGCAGACACAGGCTGACCTAAATCTTTTGTGCTAGGCGTGCCTCGGCGTCACAACATTGCCTTCACCACAAGCAAAAGAAAATACCCAGTATAAGTTCCCCGGCCCTACTTTCTTACGGACTGACCCGAGAAGGTAACAATTAAAACAATATTAAACCACCCTGTTACTACACCATCTCAGTAATATTAATTACATCCCTTACACCCCTGTCTCCTGACTACACAACACATTAATACACAATTAACTAAAATACACAAATACGCTCACGTATATACACTGCAAATTATCATAATCAAAATGCTGGTGTCACAGACCTTCTATTATATTACAGAGCACCCGTTTATCTAAGCGCTTATCCTCACAGTTAATATTTCAAAGCCGCTACACCAATCATAGATACTGCTACTTATGCACAGAAAGTTATAGGCACAACTTCTAGTTTTATTATAAGATAGCAATTGATGACACTACTGTCTAATAAATTTAATTTAACTCCCAGAAGAAAACTTTACTTTAACGTGCTAAGATCGTACAGAAACTATCTACACGCTAATAAGTTATGGACATACCCAAAATATCGAATATCTCTCGCGGAGCAGCCGCTGACTAGCTGAGCAGACGATAGGCGTTGTTTTCACGGCAGCAAAATTTTTAGACCAGGGAACACTAACCGATTTTCATGCTACATATATAGTAAAATATTATGATGAAATAAGACGCGATGAGTCATCGCGTGGCGTCTCTCTGGGCCGACCTTTGACCAATTATATTGCTGCATTTAAATAAACTCTGACCTCCGCCAATGATATCGTAAACAACCCGATGACTCAGTGTATATTTTCCTCTCGCACTACTTATTGCGTCATTTTAGATAATGCTTCTGACCGTTCTCGTTACCAAAATAAATTTGATTGGTTTTCGCGTTGGTTCTGCGTAATCCCCACAATTAACCGGGTAGGTGCGGGTTTTCGGGTTTTTCCTAGTCTGAAAAATCTACCCAGCCTAATAATATGAACTCCAACGCCTAATAAAATAACATGAACGCAATTACTTACAGAGAGAAGAGGACTGGGGCGAAATTGAAATTAAAACCCGCCTGTGGCGGACACCATCTTTCCACATAAGAATATCCACAAGATAACATGGAATTCACCTGATGGCAGAACTAAGAACCAGATAGATCACTTCTGCATAAGCGCAAAATTTCGCTCATCAGTTCAAGATGTCAGAGCATACAGAGGTGCAGAGATCGGAAGCGATCATAACCTCTGCATAGCTAAACTGAGAATTAAACTGAAGAAGTTATACCAACCGAATAAAAATAGAAGAATAGATGTACACAGACTGCAATCAAATGATATAAAGGAGGAATATAATGTCAAAATGAACAACTATTTCGATGCTTTAGGCAAAATGGACAACGATATCACCACCAAGACAATCGATACTAAATGGGAACAACTGAGAACAGCAATGACAGAAGCAGCTGTAGCGACCACCGGATACCTAGTACATAAAAAGAAAAAATGGATGAGAGAAGATACTTGGGATAAAATACAAGAAAGGAGCGGCAAGTACACATAATGCAGTTGAATCTTGCAAACTAACTTATAACTTGTTAAATAAAGAAGTGAAGACAAAAACTCGAAGAGATAAAAGACATTTCATCAATGAACTGGCCGAAGAAGCTGAAAATGCTGCAAGAACTGGTAACAGTAGGTGCCTTTATCAAATTACAAAACAACTATGTCACCAGCCTACTGATATGGAAACACCTGTTAAAGATAAATTATGGAATCCAATACCAACAGAAAAAGAACAAATGAAGAGATGGGCTGAGCACTTCATGGAGGTGCTAAACAGACTACCACCAACAGTAACACCTGATTTTAATAATGAAACACCCACAACCACCTTGCCAATAACTTGCGATGAATTCACGCTGGACGAGATCAAACAAGCCGTTAAAAGATTAAAAAATTTTTAAGCTGCTGGAGTTGACGAAATTTCAGGCGAAATGATTAAAGCAGTTAATGACAACAACCTCTTGAGAATTTTAGATATTATAAATGAAGTATGGAGAGAAGAACAACCACCACCACAATGAAAAGACAGTATTATTGTAAAGTTACCGAAGAAAGGTGATCTATCAGACTGTAATAACTGGCGTGGTATATCTCTATTATCAGTACCTGGAAAATTATTATGTTGCATGATGTTAGAAAGACTTAAATTGCATGCTGACGAAAAGATCAGAGAAGAACAAGCGGGTTTCAGGCCGAAACGATCATGTATTGATCAAATATTCACACTAAGAACAATTATAGAAGAATCAGTGGAAATGCAATCGCCACTTATTATCACCTTCGTCGATTTTCAAAAAGCCTTTGATAGTCTACACCGCCATCATTGTGGAAGATACTTACAATCTATGGTTTTCCAACAAAATATGTGAATATAATCAAAGCGCTATATGACAATGCAAGATGTTGTGTTAGAACAAATAAAGGGAATACAGAATGGTTTACAGTAGAAACAGGGGTGAAACAAGGCTGTATTATGTCACCACTACTTTTTGGAATAGCTATTGATTGGGTTATGAGAAACTATACCCACAATGAACAATTAGGTATAAATTGGACAAATGGAAAATTCCTGAGGGGACCTGGATTTAGCATTCTTAAGTTCAACACCCAGACAATCCCAAGAAGCAGTAAATAATTTGTGTCATCTTTCGGTTAAAATAGGTCTCCAAATAAATGCCTCTAAAACTAAAGTTATGAACTTTTCTAACGAGACCTTTAATATCATCCTGAACGGGGAAAAACTACAGAAAGTTGAAAGTTTCAATTATTTAGGCAGTAAAAATGACTCAGGATGGTGACACAACAAGAGAAATTCATACTAGAATTGCTTTGGCAGCTAGCGCCTTCAATAGATTATCTAACATTTGGAAATTACGATCATTGAATATACATACCAAGCTTCGTCTGTTTAATTCAAATGTTATCTCAGTGTTAACATACGGCTGTGAGAGTTGGAAAATAACAAAATCATTGGAGAACAAGCTGAATACATTCGAGAACAAATGTCTTAGAAAACTCATGAACATCAGTTGGAAAGAATTCAAGACTAATCGACAAATAAGAGAAGACTCTAGGCAGAAATATGTCTCCAACTATATAAGGAAAAGACGATGGTCATATATCGGTCATGTCCTACGAATGCAAAACAACAGAATACCATTGCAGGCACTCACTTGGGTTCCTGAGGGTAAGAGGCAAAAAGGAAGACCAAAAGAAACACTCAGAAGAACAATAATAAGAGAAGGAAGAACGTTGGGATTAAACAATGCGCAAGAGCTAAGAGGAGTGGCGTCACAACGTACAACCTGGAGAGCACTGGTTTCTGCCTTATGCGCCGTGTTTGGTGCTTAAAGAATTTATTATTATTATTATTAACTCCTCATAAATAAACGCAAATAATTACATGGAGAAAAAGACTGGGGCCCGTTGAAAATAAAATCACAGTAACTCCTCACAGTCGTCCACATGACGTCACGCAGTGAGGAGGAGGGTATCAAAATTTTGAGAGGAAGTGTGACGATGGGGGGGGGGGGGGGGGTGGGGGGGGGGGGGGGCTTGAAGAAATATCACGTCATACAGAAAATACGAATAAGGATATGATCGTTTCCTTCATAAATGATGAATAAAATGGATTTTGAGGTTTTGCGTGTGGCTTGCAACCTCATGATGTAAAACAAACTGCCACAGAAACCTCAGCTACAAGAGCGTGTGAATGCTTGGTGCAGGCCTCCTACGTGGAGGACCAGCTGCTGTGGTGGACACATGTTCGGTAGGGAGCACAAAGGAAAATGATGGTTAGTGCAATGGCTTCCTAGCTCGGTGGTCCATGGTTCGATCCCCAGTTGGGGCGGGATTTTTTAGACTGCAAATGGTTCCGGGGTCGACCCAGCCTCATGAATTGGGTACCAGAGCAACTCTGGGAAGATGATGGCGGCTGGCGTGGTGCTGACCACGTCTCCCTTAGTGTGCCGATGGTCAAGAAAATATGGGCCGAACACCATATTCCCAATATGCCTCTCAGTGGGCGTGTAACGGGATCCTTTACCTTACCTTTACCTATTATACGCAACAGTTAACAACTCCCTTGTGGACGACTGTTATTAATATTATAATCTCACTGAAATATCGGATAATTATTATAACCTTTAAAAAAGGTAAAGGATCCCGTCACACGCCCAATGAGGCATATTGGGAATACGTTTATTTGGGAGATCGCCCCTAATTATAACCCATTAGAGGTTGAATTGAATATGTCTAATCATCAAATTGAAAATAAACTTTCATCCAATGGTGAACTAAAGGATTGCGGTCCGCCTTGGGTGCGTCTTGGTCATCGGACACTATCACGGCAGTATTATACTGTTAAAAAATCTGCTAGCAAGTAAAATATGTTTTTCTGTGTGTTTTAAGGGAAGTGCCAAAGAAATGATCCTCCCAGGGTGCCAAATAATTTGCAATTGGTCATTTTGATTTGCCCTATTAACAATGATTTGACAAGTGTGATTCCACTTTCACGTATCGGCAGTTATTCATATTCTTTGGAATTGAAAACCATAAATATCCAAATTTTAACCCATCAGAGGTTGAACGGGATATTTCATATAAAAAATAAATAAATATCATACACGCCTCAAAGAATTTCCAATACGTTTTCTTTCCAGCTGGCTTAATGTGATTAAGCCCATGTCGTTCAATCCAATGTTTTTCTTCACCGTTCTAGCAGGAACAAACTATAATTATTGTGTGCACTTCAGGCACCAGTTTGTCTTTAAGCGTTGGATCATATTTTTCCCTGTATTTCATTTCTCCCCCCCCCCCCCCCCAGGTTGTTGGGGGGGGGGGGGGGATCTTTATCTTCAGATTTTGGATTCCGTTAACAGCCATACTTGTTTCTAAACTTGCAGGAGCTAATTTTTAGATGAGTTATCTTATTGTAGATATTGGGGCTAAGATGTTTGGCGTCCGCCTCGAATTCTAGAGGTACCAGGTTCGATTCACAGTAGAGGGAATATAATTTATGGAAATAATTTTTTTTTTCAGAACATTTGATCCTAATGATGTCGTACTTCCCCCTGGACTCACAGGTAGTGAGATCGGATGCCTAGCCATCTCGGACAAGTGCGATAAAATAGGAGGTCCCGTGTGCAAGTTGCACACGTTAAAAGCCCCACGGCAGTTGGAAATCGTAAAGAGTAGGCCTATCAGGCCGCTACCCTGGCCCAAAAAAAAAAAAAATTAGAAAACTACCTATCACAAAAATATTTATAGAATGTTTGATTCCTATATACACACATTGGGATTCTCACCGGTGCTACGTGATTCAGAAATTTGTGAGACAATTAATTTTTTTTTTTTTTTAAGATAGAGTATCCTGTTGATGGGTTATAATTAGGATATTTAATTTAGTAAATTCCAAAAAATAAATTTTGATTTCCGATATCTAAATATAGTATCTTCTCCCACCTCCACTTAGTCCAGATACTTTTCTTTCTTTCTTTGATATTTAACCACCGACTGTCAAAGCAGTCAGTGGCCATCACGCCTGGTGATGTCTTGTAGGGCAGCAACAAACTGCTTCCACTTTGCTGTGTCGGCGGCCATCCTTCGTGCAGTGCCTTTTCTCTGGTTCATTCTTTGCATCTCGGCCTCCACAGATCTCCACCAAGTGGTTTTTGGTCGGCCTCTCTTTCGCTTTCCTTCATGGATCCATAGCATAGCTGTTCTTGTGATGGCATCAGGGTCTCTTCTGAGGACGTGGCCAACCCAACTTCAGCGTCTGTCAGCTATGATGGTGTGCGTGTCCTCTTGGTTGCTCCGGGTAAGCAGTTCTTGATTGGTGTTGGTATTCGGTCAAAAGGTTCGAAGAATTTTCCTTAGGCAGATTGTGTGGAAAGAGGACAATGTCGACATTTCCTTCCTTGTTACTCTCCAACATTCCATATCATAGAGAAGCACACAAAGTACACAGCTGTCATATAATCTTAATTTGGTGTCTGTGCTGTACTGAGAGGACTTCCAAATGTTATTTAGACTAGCAAAGGCTGTTCTCGCTTTATTCATTCTGATGTTGATGTCTTTGCTTGTTCCGCCGTTTGGTGTTAATATATATGTGTAGAAAGCCATTTGTAGACGCCCTTTTATTTATTATTGTTTGCAGTATTTGTGTCTTGATGGTGTATGGCATGACTTCTATCTAGATCGTGCTTAACTGGTTACGCGAATATAATTTGAACAGGGGCGAGCAGGTCAAAACGTAACAAGAACAGTGGCACGTCAAATCAAGGCTTGTGCCAACTGAAGTATACTGCAACTCCCGGATTCAAAATTCAGACAATGTTTATTCAACGACTACTTTGGACGGGTCAAGACATTCGTTATGGACGTTTGACAGTTCGATTGACAATATAATAGATACAGCATGCATAGTTCTGCTATAATGTACAAGGATGTTCAAGTAGTGGTGAACCTGGGGTTACCCCTCTCATCATTGACCTTTGCAAGGTTATCGTTTATGATTATGTCCCATATTTCAAAATTCATTATCAAGCTTTCATCCTTTTCATATAATTTCATCATTAGAATAATCTGGAACCTCGGAACATTTATCCTACAGGTATCCTTGTGCAAATAAATATATTTTTTGGTTTAGTCCTCTGATTGACCTTTCCCATCTGCCGTTACTCGAATGACGGTTGTATAATAAATTATCTCGGTAGTTATATCTTCGGAATTACCATTCATTTAAATAGAAATATATCTCGGCTGGTTTTCAATGATTTCTACAATCGTTATAATCCATTTCGGTACAGCCTGGTTGACTGTCTCGACTAGATACTAACATCTTCTTCTTCTTCGATCCTTAACCACCGACCGTCAAAGCAGTCAGTGGCCATCACGCCTAGTGGCGTCTTGTAGGGCAACAACAAATTGATTCCACTTTGCACGGTCGGTGGCCATCCTTCGTATAGTGCCCCAACTCTGGTTCATTCTTTGCATCTCAGCCTCCACAGTCCTCCGCCAAGTTGTTTTTGGTCGGCCTCTCTTTCGCTTTCCTTCAGGGGTCCAAAGCATAGCTGTTCTTGTGATGGCATCGGGGTCTCTTCTGAGGACATGACCAACCCAGCTCCAGCGTCTGCCAGCTATGATGGTATGCATGTCCTCTTGCTTGCTACGAGTAAGCAGATCTTGGTTGGTGATGGTATTCGGCCAAAAGATTCGGTGAATTTTTCTTAGGCAAGATACTAACATAGCTTGCAGAAATGTCAAAAAATTATAATTAAAGCTTCGCTTTACTTCATTGAAGAAACACTTACGTAGTCGACCACAGGCAATGACTTCTATCCAGAAGGCCGGGTCGAGTAAGAAATATTTTTACCCATCACACGCGTTTTCAAAAGATCCACAGACCACAGGTCTGATATCGAAGCCAGCTAGCTTGGTTAAGCTCCTACGTCATTCTCCTTGTTTGGCAACAAGCGCGCAAGAAATATATTTTCCAAAATTGTGCGCTATCGTGCGCTATAAATTAAATATACAATTATCTTCTTAATACATACACTGGTGCGTACCAACTTAACTGCAGCCAGACTCATGTCCACTTTTGCTACAGTTAAGGTACACAAAAAGTACGCAACATATGCATCCTAGGCAGGGCAGTAGACAGGGGTGGGTGGTGTCAACCACTTTTAGGGTTGAAATTATACTGTACCGGTACCAAAATGGTGCATTCAAATTTTTTTTAAAATTAAAGTCCTATCTACGCCCCTGATCCTAGGTATGTAAATGTGTCTGTCTGTCCCAGCTTCTGGTTCATTATTGTTATGGGCTCAGGATTTCCCACATTGAGTGTATTGACCTCGGTCTTCTTTAGATTGAGGTTTAGACCCACCTGCTGGCTATACTTATTCAGTCTATCTGTTTTTTCTTGGATGTGTTGATGTGAATGTGCAAGTAGTCTAATGTCATCTGCATATTCCAGATCTTCCAGTGTAGAAAATGTCCATCTTATTCCTCTTGGACTGCCTTCTGTTGTCTGGCGCATTACCCAGTCTATGAATGTCAAAAATAGTTGTTGATAAGGGGCATCCCTGTCGTACTTCTGCCTTACCTCAAAAGTTAGGTTGCTCTGACCAACACTACATATAAAGTGCCCAACTCTACTTATAAAGTTAGCATAGAGGATTTTTGTGATAGAAACAATGCAGCTGAGAATTCTATATTCCATCAGTAGTTTCCATATGCCGTCTCTGTGTATGCTGTCAAAAGCGTTTTCAAAATCAACAAAGTTAATGTATTGCTGTCTCTGCCATTCTGCACTATAATGTTTGTGAAAGTGAATATATGATCTGCACATCTTCTGTTCTTTTTGGGGGCCAAGTCTGTTACAGACTGTATGACGTGTTGGTGTTGTGGGTAGTGGTTTTCTCCCTTGCTTCACCCTAGGCCTAGTGAATTCATTTTTCATGAAAGGAGCGACCAATGCAGTGTCAGTCTCTTGGCCTAGCTTCTCTCATACCCTAAGATCGTTGTGCGTGGTGAAGAGCCACACCTTCCTGGAGGTAGTTCTGGTAACTGAGGGTGCGAACCCTCAAGCTAAACACAACGGATCTAGAGGAGCAAACCTCGATAATAAAACCGGTGCACTACATCGCACACATCCTCTGTGGGTGGGAAGGAGCCAGATGGATACTGAACAAGTCTTAGGAGTGGGAACGAGTATGGACTACTTCCTGAAGACCGGAACCCATCGTTACCAGCAGGCAATTTGGTGGCAGGAAATGAGCACTGTGAGCCGTACCTTGGCTACGTATATCAGGGAGGCGCAGAAGCACTCCCTTTATCTCCCCTGGAGCTGGCACAGTGAACTTCTGGTTTCTACCCAGTGTGTGTAGGAAATCCACAGGAACACTAGCATCACAGTGCCATGAAGATGAAAAAGTCAAAATGTATTAATTCAAACGAGATCGGACAACGCCTCGGTTATCAAGGTCCACGCTAGACAGTGGGTAACAAGGCTGTGATGTGCGAAAAATTGATTACTGGAAGAAACCCAACAGACAGACTTCCCAAGAAGAGGAAAAGTGGGAGGAAGAGCAAGAATAAACCAGATCACACAGAAAAAAAAACACATCTACACTTAATATTCTGCAGCTAAACATCTGTGGCCTAAGAAATAAAAAGCTTGAACTTGCCAAACAGCTAGAACAGCCACAGTGTGCATGTGGCTGCTCTACAAGAAACTTTACACAAAGATTTTGACCTGCATCAGTCTGGATACACTAGTTACGCTTGTAAGTGCATTGGTTGCTGTGGCATAGTAACCTACATCCGAAGTGACATACAAGGAGGTGTCACACAACTATCAACATCCCATCCCACAGATATACAAAAAGTCAATATCTGGCACCATGGAGGCAAATATACTATATACGAGTATAATGTGTACAACCCATCTCAGAGAACATGCAAAATACCAGAACTAAACAAGACACAGTATCTCAACACCTTTCTTGTCGGGGACTTCAACAGACACTCACCTCGTTGGGGTTATCCTGATTACAACAGTACAGGAAAGTACATTGAAGAGACCTGTGAAACTAACCTGTCAGTATTACAGGATACAGAGTCCCCACCAACTCAGCTGCACAGGGCCCACCTCTCTCTCAGCCTACCTGACTTGACCATCTGCTCATCTGACCTAACAGACTTTAGTCATTTTCAGGTTCTGGACGCTATTGGAAGTGACCACAAACCACTACTCACCACTATAAGCACCCCCAGTAAAGCATGTTTCAAGCAGAGAACTCGCTGGAATTATCGAAAAGCAAATTGGAGGCTATTCCAATAAACGTCGGATCGCCTCCTAGAAAATATTGATACCAACTGTGTCGAAATATGCAATGAAGAACTGACAAAGTCAGTCTTAAATGCAGCATCTCAGTCCATCCCAAAAGGCAGCCGGAAGCCATATACACCATTCTGGAACAAAGAAATACAAATTACTATATCTGAAAGAAACAACGCCAGAACAACACGAGACCACACTTTCACAAGAGGCAAAAGATTCAGTACAATTTAGCATGTGCCAAAGTAAAACTTACAGTTAAGAAGGCAAAAAAAAAAAGATAAGTGGACAGAAACGTGCTCCAGATTAGATCTCAGGCAGAATGGAAATAAAGCATGGTCATCAGTAAATAATCTTTCTGGAAAAAGAAGGATGAATCCAAAGCCAGTGATAGACGGAAGGAAAACAATCGCTGAAGACCAAAAGAAAGCAGAACACCTCAACCATTACTTTGCCACTATGAATAGAGCAGGAAAACTCACAGAGCTGGACAGGAAACAACTATGTCAGTTAAAGAAACAAGAGAAAGCCTCATCAGTCAATGCTTCCCTATTCGAAGAAGAATTTAGCATGAAAGAGTTAGAGCAAGCCCTGAAGAAATTAAAACCTAGAAAGTCCCCAGGGCTGGACAAGATCCAAAATGAAATGCTACTCCACCTGGGCCCATCTGGGAGAGAAGCAATTCTCAAGCAAATCAATAAGACATGGAGATCAGGCAAACTCCCGGAAGCCTGGAGGAATGCACATATTGTTCCCATTTTAAAAACCAACAAACCCCCAGATGACCCCAAAAGCTAACGTCCGATATCTCTAACATCATGCCGGGGGAAAATTGCTGAAAGAATGATAAACACACGTCTCTATTGGTTCCTTGAGAGTTCCAGTATTCTGTGTCATGAACATGCAGGCTTCAGAACCAGTAGCTGCACAGAAGACCAACTTTTCCGGTTGACACAGAGAATTCGTGATGGCTTCTAGAATAAGAAACACACAGTGGCCATCTTATTTGACCTTCAGCAGGCCTATGATCGTGTATGGAGAAAATGCATCCTGATGAAGATGATTGGGATGGGAATATATGGCAGCTTATACAAGTGGATAAAATATTTTTTGATTGATCGAACAATCCAGACAAAGATAAACAATGCAATCTCATCTAAAGAAGTCTTAGAGAAGGGCTTACCACAAGGCTTATCATTAAGCCGCACTCTATTTCTCATATATATCAATGACTTAGCCGACCAGATCAAAGCCGAAAAAGCTCTTTACGCTGAAGACCACGGCAATATGGCCGAGTCATGAGAATGTTGAAAGTGGAACTCAAAGACTAAACGGAGACCTTAGAAGACTGCATGAGTACTGTCAAACATGGAAAGTAAAGGTCAACCATACAAAGACTGTACACTATCTTTACCAAAAGCCATAAAGTAGTGTCGCAGAGAGATTTATGATTAATAAATTTCTATATCTTTTCTCTATTCTACCCGCGTCTTCTACTTTATTATCGCTCTTTTATCCTTTTTCTTTTTTCGCATTCGTTTGATTGTGAAAATATAACTCTCCCATTCATACCTTCGCCTGTCTCTTTTCTTATTTAGCAACGCATTTTTTATTGCTGTTAAGCTAAGTCCTAGATGAGACCGAATAGTGTGAAATTCGTTCTCGACAGACATATGATGGCAGTCAATCGTCTAACATTTTCATCTGACACGGCGCTCTTGGTTAAGTTTCTCGGTGTTAGGTGTGAGAGGCGCCAACAGGCATCGCTCGGGTATGACCATAGGTAGCGGCAGGTGTGAAACGCGTCTGGCAGTTTCATTGCCGTCGTCTGAGTTTTATGTAGGTGTTAAGACGGGAACTATTTCGGGTTTTCGAGAATTAGGAAATCATTTCTTTTCATAAGATATAAACCCCAGTAGTTAGACTTCATGCATTCAGTCCTCCTAAGTTGCAGTAGACGGATCGCTCGTGCTAGAGAATAAGCTTGTATAGCGAAGTTCTTAGTTTTCTCGTCAATTTTTGCCGAGCTTCTAGAATACCTATCTAGTGAATAATTCTAGTCGTGGTGATCGCCTGTAGTGCTGTTTGGAGGTAATATTATATATCTAGTATTTTGTGAGTGATTTAAGTGGTAAATCGCCTATTTTATTTCACTAGTTAATTTCTGTGCAGAGGGATTAAATTATAAGTCTGTTATATTCTCTAGTTGACGTGTTACAGTGGAAAGCAGAATAAATTATTATTTCTAGCTTAAACTCATGCAGCTGTAAATAAAATTTAATTAAATTGCTAGTAACCAGTCCGAGTATATTGTAACTAACTTATAACTGCACTGAGTCATCATTGAGTATTGACGAAATACGTAGGTATTTCTAATTCATGATGATTGATTTTTTTAAACGATCATAATTATTTCACGGGAGTTTTAACGTTAAGACAAGCTCTACGCTTGCAGTTATAATGTAAGTTATAACCGAAGCAAATATTGTGGTTAAGTATTTTGTACTTTTCTCTTCCTTACACAGTTTTGGGTCAGCCCAACTTTTACCAGCGGTTTTAGTACAACTGAGAGAAGAAACATTTTTATCTTTAACCACGTGGGTCTACAAGTTAACACCTGTCTGGCAGTGTGTTTGCCTCCAGAAATAGACAGAGTACAAATCTCACTAACGGTTTTAAAGACTAAATGCCTATACTGGGCCTATTGAGCCAGATTATATTTCTTCACAAACTCTCATGTACATGCAGCCCTGTGGCGAGAAAAATTACAAATCATTAACATTCCGACATTTTGACTAATTGTGGTGTGACCAATAAGTATCTATTGAGAGAAGGTACCAACCGGTCATTTTCCTAAATAAGGGAAACCTCGTGATTCTGACACTGTGAGCCCGCTTAAGTCTAATTCTTACCTGAACTGAGTAAATTGACACTAACTTAAATCTGAAAAGAAAACTATCGCATGAAGAGGACGCTCCCCGGACCCATTGGATGAAACCAAAATCTGCAGAGCTGGGATCTGCTTCATCACAACAAAAACATCTACGACAGAATTTGTGTGTGTACTAACGTGCGCCAGACGGCGAACACCAGCAAGATTTTAGGTAAGAAAAGTGAGACAGGGGCCACTGCTGAAAGAACAGAGTGAAAGCAGATTGAGTGATTCTTTTATGACATGATGTGTGCACCCACATTTTTTTGAAATTTCATTTATGCAAATTGTTGCTAAATGCGGGTTTTTTTCTCTTAGGATAGATTAGGGTATACATTCTGTTCTCAACTTTAGAGGGAAATCTGAGACTATAGTGTATATATCCGTGACTTTTGGGGCTATCACTTTTCTTCTAACAGGATCGTGGGCTAAACATCGAGGGAAAAGATTACACCTATCGGTCTATTATACTTGTAGTAATTCATTACCTTATATGTATTTTCTATGCTTGATATTAACCTTTATGTGTGGTGGTAAAATTTTCCTTATGTTAATAAATTTACATAAACTTTATTCAAGCGTGTCGGTCAGCTCGTTCCAAAATATCTATATTCCATTGTTATAGTTTTCACGTCTGTGCGTCTAACTGTCGTCACTTATGTGTGTGTAAACGTGAGTGGTATATATATATATATATATATATTAATATATAGATAATAGACTGTCTGACTCCTCTAGATCTGTTGTAGAAGATAGGCTGAAAGAGAGAAGATTCTCGATTTCAGGGACAGACTCTATTAATTTCTACCATCTCACTCGTGAAAATCTATTTCTATTATCTTCTCTCACTGTTGCTATCACTTATTCTAATCTATTCAGAAGGGACCAACCCAAGTCTTAATTCCCCTATCAAACATCTACGACAAGTAGCCAAGAAGAATATCAACCTGTGGCTAGACAAACATCAAGGGACAAAAAAAGAACATACTACGTATCTTGAGTCACACTTGATCGGCAGCTCAGCCTCAAGAATCATATTGAAAAACAAAGCCCTGAAGCGATTACAACTATTGAAGAGGCATGCTGGCACTACATTGGGATCAGACAAGGATACTCTGAGAGGCTTGTACCTTTGCTATGTCCGTTATGTGATAGAATACAATAGCTTACTGCTTACAGCCTGCTCCAAAACAAACCTAGAGTCTCTCGAGAGAGTGCTAAGCAATGCCCTTCGACTAATCAGTGGAGCTGTGAGATCAGCTCCAACTGCTGCATGTGAAATACACATAAATGTGGAACCCCTTGGGTTGCGAAGAGATAAAGCTGCTTTAGAAGTTTATGAAAGATGTAAGAGAATGAACCGAAACAACCCCAGTAGGCACATTGTAGAAAACTGGGTACACAAGCTGTTGCATTCCATTTTTAGATATCGATGTATGAAAGTGGTGGCAGTGTTATAGATGAGTGTCTAGGGTGATTAAAGCTTCAACAGTTCAATTTGGAACTACAACAGCAACTTACAATTTGTAGCAAGCAAGGCATCTAACGCTTGAGAACAATTCGTACAGTTTATTGACAGTACTTCCAACAGGCTCCACATTGTTCAATAATGTAATATGATTATCTTTAAACCGGCCAAACACATTGGGCCCTCATCAACGTGAAATTCAGGCAAATATGCCGTCCATAAGTCCACTGTCCGAGACACGATTATTCTGAATACTGTGTCGTAATTTGTCAACACATGCTTCGTTTCGTGAAAGCAAGACTGAACGCAGCGCATCCTAGGGTGTGACACGGTGTGGACTTTTTTTTTTTTTTTTTTGCTTTGAGGGTTACCGCCAGGCAGCAAATATTAGCAAGCCTAGCCGGTTCGTTCGGGGAAAGGGTTGTAAGGAGAGACTGAAACATGGCGATATCGGAATCGTATCTGCTGGAAAGTAAATTTAAAGGTACATGCGCATGCAGTGTATAATACTATCAAAAGTGCTTTAATTCTTGCAAGGATATATATTCATGGAAATCTAGAGGGAAGATGCGAAGACGTAAGTAGTATTAGAGAAATTTAAAGTTTTACTTAGTCTTCACAACTAGGACTATCAAGACGATAGACTTTAAAAAATCCTAGTAAATATATGCCCTAAATGATTTCGATTAAAAGTATATAAAATGGAAGCTCCTGTCGCATAGAGATTTATGATCAATAAATTTTCTATATTCTTTTCTTTTTCTACCCGTGTCCTCTACTTTATTATCGCTCTTTTATCCTTTTCCTGTTTTTTCGCATTCGTTCGTTTGCGACAAAATATATTTTCCCATTCTGACTTTGCCGTTTCTTTTCTCATACTGGTAACGCAGTTTATTACATAGATGTCAGTCCCGGGATGTGAGCGAATGGTGTGAGAAATGCGTTTTCGTCAGACATGATGGCAGACATATCGTCTACATTTTCACCTGACACAGCGTTTCTTCGGCTGAGTTATCGGCGTTAGGTGTGAGTAGGCGCCAATCTGCTGCGCTCAGAAATGAGAGTAGTCGGGTTAGGCGTTAAGACGCGTATTGACAGGTGATGGCAGTTAGGGCCTGCGTCTAGTATGTGAAGTGTTAAGAGACGAGAAAGGGGGCTATTTCGGATTTGCGAAATAGCGTGGGATCCTTTGTCCGTTTTCAGATATCTTACCCAGAGTTTTAGACTAGACATTCAATCTCCAAGTTGCAGTAGACGTGGTCGCTTCGTTCTAGATACTTATATTTATAAGTGAAACTCTTAGTTTCGTTGTGATACTCGTAGTTCTGGTTGGAGGTAATATAATATATCTAGTATTTTGTGAGTGATTTAAGTGTTAAATCGCCTATTATATTTCACTAGTTTCTTTTGTGCAGAAGAAATTAATTTATAAGTCTGTTATATTCTCTAGTGACGTGTTTCAGTGGAAAGCAGAATAAATTATAATTTCTAGCTTAAACTCATGCAGCTATAAATAAATTTAATTTAACTGCTAAATACTCAGCCGAGAATATTTTAAAACTAACTTATAACTGCACTGATTCACCATTGAGTATTGACGAAATACGTATGTATTTCTAATTCATGATGATTGATTTTATGAATTATACCTTATTTCACGGGAGTTTTAAACGATAAGTCAAGCTCTCCGCTTGCAGTTTATAATGTAAGTTATTACCGAGTACATAGTATGTATAAGTATTTTATATGTTGTTTTTCTTTATTCAGTGAAAACTGGGGTAACCCAACTTCGCCAGCGTTTTGTACGGAGAAATATCGGTGAAGAACTAAAACATTTTTTTCTTAAAGACTTGGGTGTATAAAGTAAAACCTGTCTAGATTGCATTGGCATCCAGAACGACAGAGTACCCAGTACATAAACATTTTTTTAAGATTTAAGGAAGTAACGGGCCCATCGAGCCTGATTTAATTCTTCCAGAGAAAAACCTCAAGTACATTTCGGCCCTTGTGGCAAATCAAAATATTAATATCAGTAACATTCCGACGGAGTTTTGACTAGTGGTAGTGTGATCAAATCAAGTCCTATACTGAGAGAAGGCACCGACCTGACATTCCTCATTACTAGAAACCTAAGCTATTGACACTGTGCGCGCTGTTAACGTTCGTGCCTGGACAATTTTTATGTGACTTACACAGATATCTACAAATAAGAATAACCAAGAAAACGTTCCCTGAAGTAGTGAATTCAACCCGTCTTTTTGGAACTGGGGTTCTCTTGGCCAAGACTACCATTGGAGAGTCTGTATGTGCATGTCCTAAAAATTGTGTTTCCAGAAGTTGCTATCAAAGCTGTAAGTACGAATGAAAGCACGTGATCACGGCTGACTGAATAGAGTGAATGCAGGACTGAGTGATTCCTTTATTGTTGTATTTTGGCACCCATTTTGCTGTCTTAAATTTCTTTATGCAAGTTTTTGTTGCTAACAATATTTTCCCTTAGGATAGATCAGAGTATCCAAGTCTGTTCATACCTTTAAAGGGAAATCTTAGACTAAATCATATGTATCCGTGACTCTTTGGGGCTATCACTTTTCTTCTAACAGGACTGTGGGCTATACATCGAGGGAAAGGATCATACCAATGGGTCTATCATTCTTGTAGCAATTCATTGACTTTATGACTATTTGTATATGTTTTGGTGTAATTTTATATGTTGTGATGGAAGTTTATTTTGATAATTAAACTTCACATTTAAACTTAATCAGTGTGGCGGTCAGTTCGTTCCCAAATATCTATATTTTCATTTGTCATAGTTTTACGTCTGTGTATCTATTGTAGTCACTTATGTGTGTGTGTATGGGAGGTATATATATACTACTATATATTATATTAGATTTGTCTGACTAATCTAACTCTGTTGTAGATGATAGGCTGACTGATAGAAGCTTCTCGAGTGTCAGAGACTGAATCTAATATATTTCCTCCACCCCACTCGTGAAATCTATTTCTATTTTTTTCACCTCCCACTGAGCTATCACTTATTTCTATGTCTATTCAGAAGGGACCAAACTAAGTCTTAATCACCTATCACAAATCTACGACAGCTCCTAATCAGGAAAATAAAAGTAGGTAGATTTTTTTTTTTTTTTTTTTAGTGGCACTTGGCTTTCAAATGACATTGTCAGGAGGCTGGGGAACCTATTTGCCAACCCGGGCTTCGCTCAGAATGATGGATTACACATAAGGAAGGGAAACCCGAGGCCTGTAAACAGTAAATTAATATGAAACAAATATAAAGGTATGTTATCAGGCACTCGCAGGAAAATAAGTTCGCAGACATATCATTGCGAGTGAAACCTGAGGACTTTCCTTCAAAAAACAACAGAGCTTCGATATATAATAGAACATGGATCAGGCTTTCAAGAAATTTCCGGCCGTAAACATTTCTTCAAACGCCGACGCCCGGGTTTGAACCATGAACACCTGGTCGCCAGTACAACGCCGAAGCCATTACACCAGCGCGGCTCCCAAAGTAGGTAGATAAGAACGGGATGGATTGACGTGTTTAGTGGCACGAAGGAAAAGTTGTCAGGATATTTGCACATAGGCACTCAGAATGATGGATTACACATAAGGAAGGGAAACCCGAGGCCTGTAAACAGTAAATTAATATGAAACAAATATAAAGGTATGTTATCAGGCACTCGCAGGAAATAAAGAAGTAGAACACCAGACAACAGAAAAACAACAGACATGATATATAATAGAACGATGGATTCTTGAAGACAAAATTTTACCAAATCTAGTAAGCTCTCCGATACGCCCGCGCTTGCACTTGATCTAAGACGGAAAGAATTAAGATTAAATTATTGGAGTTAAGTAGCACAAGAAGTGACCCACCCAGCACATAAAGCATTTGTCAAAAACCAACCAAGTGTATCGGACGTCCCCTTAAATAAAGAAATATACCCAACAGGGTGGGGAACTATAGAAGATCTAACACAGTTCAAAGAACTGTCAAACACAATTAAAAATAGTAATAAATATAGAAGCACAATACCACCCTGGGAACTAACAACACCAATCATAGACTACGCACTGACTAAAAAGATCAAACAAAACATAGAAGATAAGGAAGCCAAAACGATAAGTAGAAAGTTCATAAATCAACTTACAAAACAAAGTCTGGCCGTCTACACTGATGGATCCAAGGGTGATAGTGGGCAACTAGGTGCAGGAGTAGGAATACCACAGTGGGGAATTAAGAAGAGCTACAGTGTAACTGAGGGGGTTTCGATTTTTACCGCAGAGATGGTAGCAATTCTAAAGAGTTTGGAAATAATCGAAGATAACCCACCAGAAGCTGTTACGATATTTACAGACTCACTATCATCACTACAGGTAAATGTAGCCGGCCAGACATAAAGGAAGAAATTCTTGCATTTAATACATCACTAGGGAACAGAGGATGTAGTGTGAGGCTAGTGTGGGTTCCAGCACACATAGGTATAGCTGGTAACGAGTTGGCAGACCAGAACGCCAAGTATGGAAGAATAAGTAAAAACAATATAAGAGCAGGACTGGGAAGGTCGGAGATCAAAAGCCAAGTGAAACTATAAACGAGGAATGGAAGACAACATGGAAGAACAGTAGAAAAGGCAGACACGCGTTCAAACTGCTGAAAGAACCAAAAAGGACGTGCCAGGTCAGAGAAGAACTAAAGGTACCCTCGAACAAAAAGCTGTGGCGTCTCCGTCTCGGTGCAGCTTACTTTATGACAGAGGAACCACACTGCCAAGAATGTCAGGAAGAAAATGACATAGACCACTACCTGATCCATTGGTCCTGGAAACAGGTTGCATCACTGCAGTCTGGCTGAGATAGTAGGGATCGAAGGGAAGGCAAACCCGGTCCCCAAAAATGCCGTGCTGAAGTCGGATGTGTCGGCCGAAAGGCGCAGATATCACAGCTCCGGCGTAAACAGACACAACGCAACCAACGTCCTTTTCAGGACGAACAAGGAAGAAGGAAGAAGATCCACTGTAGAAAATACGATCAACAGAGGCTAGAAATAAAAACATACATTAGAAATCACAATATAGACATGGCATTTGATAAGGTTTTAAGTATAGATGCCCCAGGGGATGCCCAAACAATACTTAAACGATATATACATAAAACAAAGAAAAATATATAAGGTTAATAACAGTGACAATATTGGTAACAATAACAAAAATAATACGTCAGAAAAGACATTCAACCAAATAGAAATTAAGCAACAAACACTAACAAATCACTAATAAAAAAAACAACAACAACAAAACAGAAAAATTAGCAAACTTATTAACTACTCATAGGACAAGTAAAGACAACGAGATTTAAAAAAAAAAAAACACCAACACAAAAAGAACAAATACTAATACAAATTAAAACCAAGTGCAAAGGACAATAGTTATCTATATACAATACAACACTGAAAATAAAATGACAAATACTAATATAAATTAAAACCAGCAACTGCAAAAGACAATAGTTATTTAAATTTAATACAAAATTAGTAAATAAAATGACGCTAAATACCCCAATTATAACCAATTTTCAAGTTGAACAGGGTAGACCAAGATGGAACGAGAAGAGGCAATAATGGTCAGCTGTTAAGTGCCTGCTCTCCACCCATCACCTATTCAAAACAACCACAACAATTAAAAACACACACTATCACGAAAACAGGCCAGCGCGATAGACATAAGAAGAGAGCTGCCAAGGGTGATACTTTCCTAGACGTATGCCGTGCAGACTGCTTCACTAAACTAAGTCTAAATCTGTGCTTATATCGATAACAGAGCGTATGTAGGGTTACTAGAAATATTTGTGTAAATAATATCATTTTTATTTCAGGTTTTGTTTAGAAATTTAAGTCTAACATACCTAACATTGATATATATCTGTAAAGCTTGATGAAGATTGAAACCAACCACATAACCTAACCAGTCCTTGTCAGGGCTAACCTAACCAGTCCTTGTCAGGACTATATAACCATGCTAGTACTTGTCGGGGATATTATAACCTACCAGTAAGTACATCACTGACTTGGCATGTATAGGTGGAAGGCAAAGGTCTCATCATACCCATTTAATTATAATATTTGATTTATTTATGTATTATTTGACAAATGTTCCACACGTAGACACTTGTCTTATCATACTATATCTGACTACACTGAACCATGCATTATCCATCCAATATCCATACACTTGTAATATGAATACATTAAAGTACGAACCACACATTGTAATATAATGCGAATCTTGACATGTACGATATTCTGTAAATAAACATGGCAACGAACTGAACATGCTTATACTGAGTGCTTTCTGAAACATGTGTGTGCTTGTGTAGATGACGAGGTAATGCTTATATACATACATCATAACATTACATGGTGGCAGCGGTCGATACCGGACCGACGCAAAACAGCTACACGATAACACGTGAGTACAGTTTGTTCGGCTAAAATTCGTCATTGAGGTCAACCATGGAAACTAAACACTACCGCAGCGCACCGCAAATGCGATTTGCCGGTCGAGGTGATAAGAGTGAAGCTTTCTTGTTATGGCGCCAACGCATAGATCTATATTCCAAGACCACTGGTCTGGAAGGACAAACCCTAACTCCATATATCCTAGAAGCATTGGACGATGAAGGTTTGAAAATCTACAACAGTTTTGCTACCGCCATGCCGGTTGAGTCGGCAACCGACCCCGTAGCCATATTGGACGAATTTGAAAAGCGTCTGATCATAAAGCACACAAACTTTAGAGCGGCAAGATTAGAGCTTCACCACCTGCGACAGAAACGTGGTGAAAGCCTAGATGATTTCTTCACTCGCATTAAGGAGAAAACAAGAGTATGTAAATTTAGCAACGAAGAAGAAAAAGAGCGAATTATTGAACAGATTCTTCTTAGCACACCAATGCCAGAATTCCAGAAATGGCTACTGAGCCAGAGTGATACGCTAACTTTACAACAACTTCTGGATGAAGGCAGGAAACACGAGGCACAAGCACTAAACATTAAACAAATTCAGCAAGGTACATTAGCAGCCCAGGTGGATGCAGTGAAAAGCTATAAACCTAGACACAACAAAGCAACTGGTTCGAAACAACAAGAAAAACACAACACAAGCAGAGGTGCTATGTGTAAATGTTGTGGCCTAAACCACATACAAAACCACTGTCCAGCTAAAGACTCTACATGTCATTACTGCAGAAAGAGGGGCCACTGGATAAAATTATGTTTCAAGAGGAAACAAGACAGTGCTCAACACAAACTTCACAGCAGAAAGTCGTCAAAACAAACACACTCTATGATGACTGAGGACCTTGACTCCAGTGAAGAAAGTGATCCTTCCACTTTTGATACTGTGAAGATACTAACTCTCAGTAATGAACCAAAGAGAACGCAGGCTTTCTGCAAGGTACAATTCCGAATACCAGGAATTAAAAGGCACAAAGAAAGATATATTCGGTTCAAGATAGACACAGGTGCCCAAGGTAACACTCTACCCTTAAGAATATTCAGACAGATCATGCCTGACAAGGTGGATAAGCAAGGATTTCCCACAAGGGATGTAAAAAGTAGGAGTGGCAGGACAAAGCTAAGAGCTTACAATGGAACAAGTATAGACTGTTTCGGAGCAGTAACACTTGAATGTTTATACAGAGGCTCTGAATGGACATCGTCAACATTTTACTTGGTAGATGTTGAAGGACCTGCAATTTTGGGTTTACCAATGTGCGAAAAGCTGAGTGTGGTAACTATTAACAACATTAAAGCTGACAAAAAAGAACATCTTACTCTACACGTCACTGGAGTAGATGACCTTAAACAGCGATTCCCAGAACAGTTCGACAGAATAGGCAAACTTCCAGGAAAGGCAAGATTCTTTTTAAAAGACAACGCTGAGCCAAAGATAGACCCACCTAGAAAGTATCCTATACATGTTAAACAGAAACTTGCCACAGAACTAGAAAAGATGGTGCAGAATGATGTTATTAGAAAGGTTGAAGAGCATTCTGATTGGTGTAGTAGTATCACAACCGTTCTGAAGCAGGATGGTTCTCTTCGGGTTTGCCTTGACCCAAAACACTTAAACAACAGTCTAAAGCGCTGTCCACACAAAATGCATACAGTGGAAGAGATAACTCACAGATTCCACAATGCCAAATATTTTTCTAAACTAGATGCTGTACACGGATACTGGAGTGTTGAGATAGCAGAGGAAAGTCAACTCCTTACAACTTTTCGAACACCATTCGGCAGATATTGTTTCAAGAGACTCCCATTTGGTTTGAATGTATCACAAGACATCTTCCAACAGAAGATTGACAACATTGTTGAGCAATGTTCTGGTACAGTGGCTATTGCGGATGACATTGTAGTCTGCGGCAGGTCAGAACAAGAACACGACCGTAACTTGATTAACTTGATGCATGTAGCACAGGCCAATGGGCTAACATTCAACAGCAAAAAGTGTACAATTAAGGCAACGGAGATACAATTTTTTGGATTGCTGTACACCCAGAATGGTGTAAAACCAGACCCTAAAAAGGTTGAAGATATTCATGACATGCCAACACCAGCTACAAAGAAGGAACTGCAACAATTCTTAGGTGCTGTCAATTTCCTAGCACAATTCATACCAAATTTGTCAGCTGCTGCAGAACCTTTGCGATCTCTACTACAGAATGAAACTCCGTATGAATGGTCAGAAGACTACCAACACATATTCAACCACTTGAAGACCCTCATATCATCTGATGCATGCTTGAAATACTATGACATGCAAGCACCCACTTTTCTCATGGTTGATTCCAGTCTGAAAGGCCTAGGAGCAGCACTTTTGCAACCAGACAAAAATCCTGAAGGACACTATGCCAAAGAACTTCGTCCTGTAGCTTCATCATCATCATCATGTGACGTATTCTTTCCAGAACGTTGTCTCCATTACAGCTGCTCTGAACGCATCACGATTCTGGGCAAGTCGACCTGCATCAGCCAAAGACAAGTTCAGACTCTCTGTGATGTCCTGGGTCCACCGTCGTCTAGGTCGACCCCTTCCCCTTTTTCCAGGGACCATGCCTTCCATCACTGTTTTTTCAGACTATTATGTCTTTTTATATGACCGAAAAATTTCAGCTTCCTTATTGCGATGGTATTTAGGAGCCAATGTTCCTGTACGTTTAGTGAGTGCAGTACTTCTCTGTTGGTCTTTTTTTCTGTCCAGGGTAATCTCAACATCCTTCTGTAGCATTTCATTTCGAATGATGTAATCTTTTTTGCAACTGTTTTATTGAGTGTCCAAGTCTCGCAGCCGTATGTTGCTACTGGGAATATACATGCTCTGATCAGTTGTAACTTTGTTTCTTTGCTTGTGCCTTGCCATAGGTTTTTCATCTGTATTAGCTTATGTGAAGCAATTGCAAGTCTTCTTTTAATTTCTACTGCACAGTCGCCAGAGCTGTTAATGATTGATCCTAAGTATTCGAATTCATTGACACTTTCCAGTTCTTCGTTATCAATTTCAATTTCTGGTTTGGTCTTTACTTTGTCTGTTGTCAATACTTTGGTCTTCTTGGTGTTTAGGTATAGATTCTGGGCCTCGCTGTGTTTTATGGTGGACAGAAGTAATTGTTCAAGTCCTTTTGGGTTGGTCGATAGTAGGACTGTGTCGTCAGCATATCTGATTTCCGGGATCTGGTACCCGCCGATGTTAAATGAGTCAAACTCTGTGTGTTCTTGGTCATCTCTTACGTTTCTCATGATATTCTCGGCATAAATGTTAAACAGGTAAGGGGAAAGGGTACAGCCTTGTCTTACTCCTTTCTGTACTTCAAACCATTCTGCTTACGCAAGCAAATCATTAAGTTCTGGCGAAAAGAAACTTGCAAACATTGAAAGAGAAATGCTAGCTGTACGTTTTGGAATCAAACGCTTCCACACATTTCTTTTCAACCGCCCATTTACAATTCTCTCAGATCATAAGCCACTTGAGATGATTCATAAAAAACCAATAGCTTCAGCACCACCACGACTACAAGCTCTGTTATTGGAAACACAAGGTTATGATTTTCATATTCAGTATATCCCAGGAGAGGATATAGGTCTTGCAGATGCTCTCAGCAGATTACCAAACCCCAACAAGACAGCAGATCTTACCCCAAACATCAAAGTTGATTTTGTCAAGTTTAGCGATAATCGGCTTGAACACATCAGAGAAGACACAATGAGAGATCCTATCCTTAACTCTCTCAAAGAACTGATATACCATGGATGGCCAAGCTCTATCAGGGAAGTTCCAACACACATCCGTCCATACTACTCGATGAGGGACGAGTTAAGCATCGAAGATGGTCTGATCCTTAAAGGAGATCGCATTGTTGTACCAGAAACACAACGCGATATCATCCTTAAACAGCTCCATAATAGTCACCTTGGTATTGTGAAGACACAACTGAGAGCAAAGAAAGATGTTTACTGGCCACAGATAAACAAGGACATAGAAACACTATGTAAAAACTGTTCAATTTGCCAAGAACATGCAAATAGGCAGTGCAGAGAACCTCTCATACCATCAGACATACCATTGAGCCCTTGGAGCATTATAGGAACTGATATTTTCTCAATCGACAATAATGACTATCTTATTATTGCTGATTACTACAGCAAATTTCCCATCATTGAGAAACTTCCACAACCCTCACCATCAGCTGTTATTGCAGACATTACAAAGAAGTATTGCAGCATGTTTGGCATCCCAGATGAAATTAGATCAGACAACGGTCCACATTTCTCAGGTCAAGCATACAGAAACTTCACTAAGGACTGGAAGATCAAACACACAACATCATCACCTAGATACCCTAAATCTAATGGTTTCATTGAGAGACAGATACAAACTATCAAGTCAATCATGAAGAAAACAAGAACAGAGGATGTACACCTAGCACTTTTGAGATGGAGAACAACACCGGTAGACAGTAAGATCGACAGTCCAGCAGAACTTATGTTTGATAGAAGAATTAAAGACCTCCTACCATCTAAGGTCCACTTCCGTCCACAACATAGAGACAGCACATATGATCAATTTCAGCATCGTCAGCAAGTTCAGAAATCCAACTATGACAAATGTGCTAAAGACTTACCACCATTATATCCTGGTCAGCATGTGACTACCTACAACCACAACAATGACACATGGTCAAAAGCAACAATCATTTCCAGAAACCCTGAACCCAGGAGCTATACTTTAAGACCAGACAGCAGCAGCAACCTCCTGAGGCGAAACAGAGTGGACATAAGAGAAATCCCACAGAATACAACAGAACAGAGAATTCCCATGCTTTCAACAGACAATGCAGTAACTCCAGACTTTGGTGCCCCACAAAACCAACAAGCGCCAAGGCCGAAATCACAACCAACTCAAGCTAAACCAGGGACTTCCGCAGAACCACCAGCACTTTACACCACTCGTTCTGGCCGTACAGTGACACCTCCCAGCCGATACAGACAGTGACATATATATACTCACACTGAGCATTACACATACTTATCCTTTCTCACATGAAACATTTCGTTGGAAATGTTTACACACATTTTTTTTTCAAAAAAGGGGGGATGTAATATGAATACATTAAAGTACGAACCACACATTGTAATATAATGCGAATCTTGACATGTACGATATTCTGTAAATAAACATGGCTACGAACTGAACATGCTTATACTGAGTGCTTTCTGAAACATGTGTGTGCTTGTGTAGATGACGAGGTAATGCTTATATACATACATCATAACATTACAACACTGAGACATCCTCGCCTCATGTACAATAGGAAATATGTGTGCTCCATACCACAGAATAGCCACATATTACTCCTTGTTCCAGGTTCATATTTGAGTCTTTGAGCTGAAGCCAGAAGCTATTCAATCCCGCTGCCTATACCCCAAAGGAGCACAGTGGTTGAAGCTTTAACAGACCTTAGTCCCCCTCAGTTATTGGGCGGGCTAACGGACAAGACTGTCAGCTACAAGGGAGTGTGTCACAACCTAAAAGGACATTGTTGTTTTCCAAAAGATGAGTAATATAGAACTCATTCCAGTGACTTATGTGAGCAGTCAAAAGAGTCTATGATGAGAAAATTTCAGTATATGACAGGATAGTTAAAGACTAGTGCCAGAAACTTTGTGGAATAACGCTGATTTCATTAATTCAATTTGGAAAAGCCAATATTATTTTATTAAGTTTAATATATATATATATATATATATATATATATATATATATATATATATATATATATATATATATATATATATATATATATATATATATATATATATATATATGTGTGTGTGTGTGTGTGATGGGGCGGAAAAGACACCCGCCCCCTTCCTGTTTTTGGCATATTTATCGCCCATATTTTCGATGTGCGCGAAGCATGCTGGGATGTAAAAAGTCTTCAAGATTGATGAAAAGGCCATAATAACGCCTAAAAATTAGTTTTGGTGCATAGTTGTGTGTTATATTTGATAGTGGTGTTTTTGCTCTAGAAATAGTTGTGTATATCTGTGTTTTCATGCCTGGTAGAGCAAATATCGCGAGTGTTGTTTGAGTGGCGCAATTACTGCGCGCGCGGACTGGGTTGAGCGTTTAGGCTTAGCGGTCTATATAAAGCGCGTGATAGCCAGCAGCGGCTTTTGCAAAAGATTATTGCAGATAATATCAAGTATTAAGGGACTATTTAACTAGTGCTATAAATATCTGTATAATTTAGGAAGTGTAGTGAGGAAGTAAAAAAAAAATTAAAAAAAAACCCAAAAACCTTAGATTACAAAATAATATTCAACAATCAAAATAAAAGAGTAGTAGCAAATTAAAAAGCAGAAAAATGCCAACAATAACAAGAGCACAGTCCGGGGAAGGAAAAGCTTGGGCCAAGAAATCTGAAAATGACAAAACATCAAAACGGACCGAAAAAAAAACAGGACCACGAACCCTGAAGTCAGAGACACAGAAATAACGGACAGGATAGAGACAATAGGGGAAAAACTGAAAGGAGACTCAGAAGTAAAAACAACAAAGGAAGGCAAAACGTGGGCAGAAACAGTTAAAAACCAAGGTAGGGACACCAGGCATGATAAACTAGAAGAAAATACTAACCAAGAAAATAGCAATGAAAGTACCAAAAAAGACTCAAGACATCTAGCAACCCAGGCAGCTCCCAAAAATAAAGATGTAGTAAACATATGCCGTTTAAAGATAACGCAAGTAGCTGGTGAGGCTGTCAAGATCAAGGCATTAGATGAAGACAAAATTATAAACATCCTTGATCCTGTGTTAGGCAAAAAGGCGATAGCCAAAATTTCCAAAACTCATTTTGGCATAATAATTACCCCAAATCAGAGTGACAGAATAAAAGAGATGTTAGAGGAACTCAAAGTGGAAGCAAAAACAGTGACTCTTGCACATGACATAGAAGTAAAGATAGAGCTAGCAAAAGAGACCAGTAGATGTGTGTTAAAAGGGATAAACACTACCCTTTCAAGCGAGGAAGTTATGAACATCCTCGCAAAACATAACCCAGACATAAAGCTGGTACACGTGGACAGAATAATGGTGAAAGGGAGTATTGTAACCCTAGTGGTTATAATAACGGCAGAAGGGAGGGAAACCCCTAAAACGCTACTATTTGTGAAAACCAAGAAGCACACCGAAGCTTTTATTCCCCCTGTGCTACAGTGCTCCAACTGTCTGAAATTCGGCCACGGAAGGAACAATTGTAAGGGGAAAACAGTTTGTAGGTACTGCTCCAGTAATCACCCTTCTACACAGTGTGAAAAGGCAAAGGCAGATACCGACTACAAAAAGGCGAATGGAAACAGAAAGTGTATCAATTGTAAAGGGAACCACAGTGCCAGGTTTCAGGGCTGTCCAGTGTACCAGCAAACAAAACAAGCACTAAAAGAATCCATCTTAACAAGAAAACCATTTAAAACAGTAATGAAAGAAATAAAAGAAAACACAAAAAACACAAACAGTAAAGTTGCAGAAGAAATCAAGTCTCTTAAAGAAGAAATTAAAACTATTAAAACGCAGCAGTCAAAAGAACAGAAAAAAACTAACAAAACAAAAGAAAACAGCCAGCCAGACAGTTCAGCTACAACACTGGAAAATGTGAATTCACTGAAAAGTGCAGAGGCATTGCTTCAAGAAGTGAAAGCCATACAGTACCAAATTTCCCAGGATGTGGCTGAACTGACTGTACTGAAAGAAGAAAATGAAATGATACTAGTCAAACTGTCTGAACTAAAAGAAGAAAGTGAAATAATACTAAAAAGAATGGAAAGTGAAAGGCAGGAGATTAACATAGGGAGAGAATGGAATGTAGCATTGGATGAAAATAGGAAAATGGACAACCTAGAAGAAACTATCAAAGGACACGTTGAGACACTTTTACCATACATAACGGAAAAAAGTTACGGAAACAATGACAAGTTTAAATAAGGTTTTTCTTGAGAACTTGATAGATAATGGGTCCACGAGTGCAGGAAATACTGAATAAGAGCAAATGGATAGGTAACCAAAATAAATGGGATACTAGATGATGTTAAAATTCAATTTAGAAAGATTTAGAATTATACAGTGGAATTGTAGGGGTATCAAAAAGAATTTTACACCCCTACTAGCAGAAACAGGAGGAACTACTGATATATATGCTCTTCAAAAGACCCTTTTAAACCCTAATAATAGATATAGTTGTAAGGGATTTAAGATACACGATAGGAAAGAAGGTAGAGGAGGTGGTGTCGCAGTCTTAGTTAGCGAAAAATTTAAAATTATAGACTGGGAAGTGTTTAATACAACCAGTATAGAAGGTATCCAGGTTACTATAGCAGCTGAACCAAACAATCTAACAATCCTAAATGTATATGCTAAAGATGGCACAATTAAAGATGAAGAAATACTAGCCATAAGCACCAGACTAGGCCCCAAAACAATCATAGTAGGCGATTTTAATTCCCATCATTATGCTTGGGGTGGACAACATGCAGATAATGCAGGAAAGAACCTACTTGACTTTATAGAAAACAATGAACTAATAATACTAAATGATGGAACTGCAACTAGAATTAATCCACAAGCTAACAGGGCAGACTCAGCAATAGACATAAGTATAACAACTAACAACCTAGCGAATGTAAATTGGGAAGTGTTACAAGACACAAACTCAGATCATCTGCCCATCATAATAACCATGCATGAAAATGTCAGTCCGAACCCAGAACCAGAGAAACCGACTTTCAACTATAAAAAAGCAAACTGGGAAGCTTTCCAATCAGAGCTGGAGGAGATGGAATATAAAGACATGGAATCAGATGATACTGACTTGTGGGCGGAAACACTGACCAATGAAATTCTTAAAATAGCAATAAAATATATACCAAATAAAAATATGCCACAGCACCTTAAACCAATAAATAACATTACTAAGAAAAGAAAAACTCAGTGGAATAAAGAACCAGTTGCCTGGTGGAATAAAAGCTGTGCAGAAATTCATGAGAGAAGAAAAAGGGCATTACAAAAATATAGAAATAACAGGACAGAAGAAAACTATGATGAGTATAAACTTATTAGGAATGAATCTAACAGAATAATATTTAAAGCCAAAGAAACTAACTGGAAGGAATTTTGTCAGTCACTTAAACCTAGCACTCAAATTAAAGAAGTTTGGAAAAAGCTTAAGGCAATCAAAGGGAACCATAAGAAAACAATAATGCCAACAATCAAACTACCAAAGAGAGCAGAAACAGATAAAGAAAAAGCAAATGCCCTTTTCGAGTATTTCTATAAAGTCAGTGCAAAAAGTAGCCTTGGACTGGAAGAAAATGAGAGAAGAGAAAGACTTAGGATACAGTTTTCAAAAGAACTGCCAGACCAGATAGATGAAACAAACTATTTAGATGCTGATATAACAGAGGAAGAAGTAACTAATGCAATAAAAGATAAATCTAATACTGCCTCAGGGCAAGATATACTTAGTTATGAAATCCTTAAGAAAGTACCCAAAAGAACTATAAACATAATAACTTCCCTTTATAACAAAATCTGGAGCTTAGGGAAGATACCAAAAGCATGGAAAGTAGCTATGATAGTACCCATCCTAAAACCCAATAAGGAAGCCCATGATGTAAGTTCATATAGACCTATCTCCTTAACATCACAATTAGGTAAAATACTGGAAACTGTTGTTAACAAAAGAGTTAAATTCTACCTGGAAAAAAATCAGTTATATAGCCCAAACCAGTCAGGGTTTAGAGCAGACAGAAGTACAGTAGACCAGCTTGTAAGATTAGAACATGAGGTAAAGCTAGGGTTCAAGAGAAAAGAGAAAACCGTAGCAGTTTTTCTAGATGTCGCAAGAGCATATGATGAATGCTGGCGAGACGGAGCTCTTTACAAAATGAAAAAGATTGGCATAACTGGTAAAACCTATAGGTATATAGAAAACTTTTTACAGGACAGGTATTTTGCGGTACAGGTAAACAATGATAGGTCAGATATATATGAACAACAGAATGGGATTCCTCAGGGATCAGTTATTTCACCTTCAATTTTCACTATTGCTGTAAATGACCTAGCAGAGGAATTTAACGACATTAAGAATGCAGAATCACAATTTGCAGATGACTGTGCCATTTGGCGATCTGGAAAAAACTTGGACCATGTTTACAAAAAACTTCAAAATCAAATAGACAAAGTTTCAGAGAGGATGAATAGTTGGGGCTTCCAAATTAATGTAAACAAAACAGTAGGTATGATTTTCAGCAAAGGAAATTTAAAAAAAAAATAACAAAATCAATATAATCATTAAAGGACAGAAAATATGTACTTCCTCAACAACAAGATTTCTGGGCATAACTTTAGATAAACAACTAAATTATAATAAACATATAGACAATTTGGTAGAAAGCTGTAGGGGACCCCTAAATATACTAAGGTTTGTAAAAGGTAATGGATGGGGGGCCAGCAATAAAATAATGCTCATGTTCTACAAGTCTTTCATCAGGGGGAAACTGGATTATGCCAGCATAGTCTATGACTCAGCTGCAGCTTCTAACAAAGCAAAATGGACAGGATTCAAAATGCAGCCATGAGAACCATTACAGGTGCATTTATATCGACACCAGTAGAAGCGCTAGAAGTAGCTCTTGGCATACCTCCCCTTGATCTAAGACGAAAAGAACTGAGATTAAATTATTGGAGTAAAGTAGCACAAGAAGTGACCCACCCAGCACATAAAGCATTTGTCAAAAACTAACCAAGTGTATGGGACGTCCTGTCGTGAGAAATTCTAATCCACATATCTAAATTAAAAAGTAAATGTAAAGCCTAACGAATTAATTCAATAAAAGGAAAGAAGAATGGTAAAAGAACAGTGCGGCCACAATAGCGTACGCCTGTGTTATAGAACGTCATGCTAGTTAAACAAGAAAATCCCTTTTTATGCTCCGTCTGCATAATTGTAACGCTTTCGCGTTTGATAGTAAAGCCTACTGCATCAAATACACGCGTTCTAAAAATAAAACTAGTACTATATTTCTTGTACGACCTTGAGATAGACACACTGCGTAATGACCTGATTTAATATTCCATTAATGCCATTTTATGCACTACGTAAACGAAAAGACAGACGGGCTTAGGATAGAGAGAGAGATGTATGGAGGAACGCATGCAATACTAACACGCCGTCTCGCGATATAAAATTAATGCCACCCCACGCGATAGGCATGCAGGCTTGATTTTTTTCAAATAAACAGTGACAAAAAACACTACCAATACGAGGTAAGGTTTTAAAAAACATGGTTAATGCTTATTAGGAAACATGACCCAATACTGTTTTACGTCTGAAATCCTGACAGTACAGAAGACACCCCATCGTATAGAAGTGAACGGGTGGTAGAAGAAAATACATATTTTGAACGCAGCCACTTAGCTCCCTTAAACTTATATATTTGGGTGCCTTAGGACTTGCTGACAATGAATATGTTAGGTGTTAAGCAATTAGTTTAATAATTAACAAATTATAGCCAAAATACTATAGTGGTGTTGTCTGACAACACAGAATCATATTTGCTCATAATGGCGTGTTTGAACAATGCTTTAGAGGAAATGAGGCCACCACGTTAAATCCGATTTGATTGGCTAGAATAATATGTAAGCCTAAACATGATTAGTCGACTGCTAATACTATTTTTAGTTGTTAATGGAAACGGTAGGAAGCGTACATTTTTTCAAAAGCTTTTGTAAACATGGTCTCATTGGCTAGACCATTTGATATAGTCAATTAGGAGCGTCTGTTCAGTGCCATTTTTTGAAAATAAACTTTGTAGAAGCAAGTGCGTTGAGAACCAGCTCATATTTTTCTAATAAAAGCCTGGGACAGAGGCAGATCGGAATTGTGCCATAACCCATCGCCAGTCAACGTACTTGTTTAATATTTCCTAGAATTGTGGTAAGCTAGACCTATTTCCAACTTATATATGCATATATATTATATGAAAATTGAATATGACATGATAATTTATGTCTGTATGTGTGTGGTTCAGTAATAAACAAGAGGCAAAACCTAGATATTGCTCCACCATGAACAAAACTTGTCGGGGAGGAGACTAACTGCATGGGATTGCCAAATAGTACTATGACACCTATCTTATTGAATAGAAGGAAATAATGCTGGAATTGCAGAGGCGTTGTAACCATTAGGGAGAGGAATACTGGTGTATATTGTTTCATGAGAAGCTAGCAGTTGGCCTACCGCGCTGAATTCTGTGTTTGTTATGTATTGTGCTTCAGTGTGGAAATAGATTATAAATTAGTTCTGAAGTAGGAGGTACAACCTTCTTGTTTCAGGGACCGTGGTACTAAAGTATTAAAGCAGCCCTGGTCTGAGTTGTGCTGAATCCAGAGGCTGGTAGCATACTCCTTGGTCAAGATATCGACCAGTGTTGTTTCTCAAGAATACGGTGAAGCAAGCGAGCAGAGGAGACTGTTTCCTGCCGCCCACACAGAAGTTAAGATTTCGTTGGCCAGAGCAGCTCAATCTTGTGTATACCCCACCTCTAAAATTGACTGTACATTAAAACAAAAGGGACAATTATTTGTTTCAAATAAAAGAAACTGTGAACCTTTCCAATACTACTTCCACCAGAAACAAACACATGAAGTCATGATGACACACAACAACCTAGCTTGAAAAGCCAGTATTACCTCATAGTACTACATCACAACTTACACACATATTGTAATAATAATATATGTCAATACAAAGATCCTATCTATAAATTGTGTACATACAACTTGTGATTACATTTGATTGTGATTCCTGGTTCACTTTGTAGTTGAATCAGGATATCCTATTGTATTGAAAGGAATTAATACATATTTTAAAAGTTAACACTTGACTTATTAAGATAGTCTTATAGAGTGTTCTATGTATGTGAGTGTCACAGTGTTGTAAAGTATTGTGGATTAAATTAAATTGTTTATCTGTCTGTTGGTTGTTGTGAACATAAACTTCAACACTATCATAACCCTAGACATTCAACGTAGTCATCACAATATTCCAGAATAATTCTGACTGAGGTCTAAATGTGGTAGCAAAGTAAGGTCATCTGTAATACACCACACTTATTAGATACAGATACCTTCACAGCTGATCTCAGCCAGTACACTAAGTCCCCTATAAATATTTATATCATCCCACTTTACCACATATATTGGGGTCCTGTCCGGGATTTTGAATCTTCTCCTATTACATATATTGGGGGTAATTCACTTCTGGGAAGTATAAAAATTAAAAAGGTATCCTTGGGTGGAAATAAATAAGGTTGAGCTCTCAGTGCTTGTGGTTGTCCTTAGATAATTAGTTATAGATTGACTTGTTTACTTAGACATTGTATAAATTTGCCTGTTAGAAAATGGCAGACCTGGCAAAGTTTCGATCTGCTGCTGTGCAGACTGCTAAAGAGTTAGGAATGGACGGGCAAGTTATGATTGCTTATGTCACTACTGAATGTGACAAATATATTGAACGTGAAGAAAGAAAATTTGAAGCTGAAAGAAAGTTAGAGGCTGAAAAAGAAATTAAGAGGCTGCAGATTGAGGCTGACAAAGAGGCTAAAGCATTGGAGGCAGATAAGGAGATTAAAAGGCTCCAGTATGAAGAGAAGAAGCTGGAGGCAGAAAGAGAAGAAAAGAGACTGGCTACAGAAAGAGAGGAAAGAAGGCAAGCTACAGAAAGAGAGGAAAGAAGATTGACTGCAGAGAGGGAAGCAGAAAATAAGAGATTACAAAGGGAACATGAGTTACGATTAAGGGAGTTGGAATTTCAAGACCATGCTCCTGAAAATGGTGCCAGTCTCTTTACCTCCGATGCCACTGCTAGTCAGGGAGCCTCAACCTCAGCTATGAGCTTTTATTTAGATCATTTTGTTGAGAAAGACGATGATATCGAGAGCTATCTAAATAGATATGAACTGTTAGCTACCACGTATGGGTTAGAGAGAGAAAGGTGGAGCTTAAAGTTATCTCAAGAGCTTCGTGGTACGGCTTATGAAGTTTTTGCCAAAATGAGCAGAGATGATCAAGACAATTATGACATGCTAAAGCAGGCTCTTTTGTTAAGATATGAAAAGAATGGAGAATTTTATAGAAAAAAATTTAGGAATGCTAAACTACTGTCAGGTGAAACCTATCACCAGTTCTCTGCACGGTTAGAGACATACTTGGAGAAATGGACTTCTCTGGGGAAAACCCAAGATCTTAAGGAAATGATCCTTATAGAACAATTAAGAGAGTCCATGGCTCCCGACCTGAGAAAGTTTCTCATGGAACAAGGTGCAGAGAGGCTGGGTGAGCTACTAAATGTCGCTGAAAGGTATCAAGCAGCTCAGGCAGAGGTACCAAGTAACAAAAAGAAACAGGTAGATAATTTTAAGGCACCACAGAACTGTAATAAATTTGATCCTAGAGATCAGAACAAATGTAAGCACCAGTTTGAGAGGCCACGGTATGACAATAAAAATAAAACCCCACAATTCGATGAAAGGAAATATGATGAAAGAAAATCTTTCAACCAAAACAGGAAGTGGTGTAAAAATTGTCAGATGGACAATCATGATACTGACCGTTGTAGAAGGAAACCTGTGTATATGGCCACCCTTCAGGTCAGGTCGACCTCTAGAAAGGAGGAGGATATCCTGATAGATACCACTCCAGAAGAGATGAGGAAGGCACAGGCTGGGGATAAGACCCTCAAGCCTTGTTTTAGGAAATTGTCAACTTGTCGTACAACTCCAGGCAAGGGAGATTTTTACATGAAAAACAAGTTGATGTATAGGAAGGCCGGAACTGGATCCAATGGTCACGGACAGTTGGTTCTTCCAAAGGCATATAGAGCAGAATTAATAAGGAGCTTACATGTGAGAAAAGATGGGGACCATGAGAAAATTGGTACCATCATCCAAAAGGTAGCTCAAAATTATTATTGGCCCAAGGCAAGGTGGGACATTGAAAATTTTGTAGAAAGATGTGGCATACTACATGAGGGAACACCCACAAGTGGGAACAGTGATCAGGACCTAGACACGCCACGGGGCAAACTTAGGCCTGACACGGACAAGAAAAATAAATTTAATAAAGTGGACAAAGTGGAATGGGAGCCCCCTTTTCACGGACAGTCTTCACTTGGATGTTTTACAATGGCCACTATGCAGCGAGTAAAAAGAGATATCTTACCCCAGGATAAGCCGAAAATCCCTCAATCGGACTTATGTAAACGGGAGGAAGAGGATGTAGAGAGGAAATCTCTCATCAAGAATTTTGAGTGGGGAGACAGCCCCAAGAAAAGAATTGGTAGCGGTCGTTTTGTGAATGATGATTCTGGGAAGAAAAATCATCACTACAGGGCTTCGAGTGGAAGAGACCATACCGGTGCATGGACAAATAGGTCCACAAAATTAAAGGTCCATATGTAGCTCTGTTAAGAACGTGGACTGATGACAAGGCAGAGGAAAATATTACATCCTCATACCAATATGTGAATGAGCTGACCACTCGTTTAAAAACTGGCTGGAAACTTGCCAATGAAAATTTGAGACAAGCCAGGAAAAAACATGCTGCCTATTACAACAGGAAAGCTAAAGACAGAGATTTGGTTGTGGGAGAGAAGGTACTGCTTCTTCTACCCGGTAGTCAGAATAAGTTACAAATTGGATGGCAAGGTCCATATACAGTTCTAGAGAAGGTGTCTAGAACCAATTATAAGATAGATAAGAAGGGGATAGAAAAAATCTATCATGTAAATCTCCTGAAGAAATATTTGGAAAGAGAAAATCAGGAAGAGACACACTTGTTGACCTTGTCCATTGCAATGGAGATGAAAAAGGAACCACTTTCATCATTTGAATATCCATTACATCCCTGTGAGACAGCGGCACAGGTGAAAATCAGTACACATTTAACGAAAAATCAGAAGGAGAGAGTGCAACAGGTTCTAGATGATCATACAGAGGTGTTAACGGACCGACCGGGGCATACAAACTTATTGGAATATGATATGAAACTGATAGACCCCACACCTGTTTGTATGAAAGCATATTCGATTCCTTTTGCTAAGGAGAAAGCCTTGAAGGAAGAGATAGACTATTTGTTGAAGGAGGGAATAATTTTACACAGTGAATCTTCGTATAGTTCCAGTGTGGTACTCTTAAGGAAACCCTCTGGAGAACATAGACTCTGTATAGATTACAGGAGACTGAATGCTATCACAGAAGGTCAGGTGGATCCATTGCCGGATACAAATCAGTTGTTTGCCAGGCTAAATAAAGCTAAATATTTCTCAAAAGTGGATCTGAGTAAAGGATACTATCAGATTCCAGTAAAGCCTGAGGTTAGACCATACCTAGCTTTTAGTACCTCAGAGGGACACTATGAGTTTAACAGATTGCCATTTGGATTGAAGAATGCGCCTAGTGTCTTCTCTAGAATGATGAGAAAATTGTTGGATCCTCTGAATAATCCATGCATCACAAATTTCATGGATGATATCCTTATAGCAACAGAAACATTTGAGGAACACATTGACTCTCTGAACATGCTGTTTAATCGACTTAGAGAAGCGAATTTAACAGCCCGACCAACCAAATGTTGCGTTGGATGTAAAGAATTAGAATTCTTGGGACACACAGTCCATCAGGGAAACATGACCCCTGACCCCAAGAATTTAGAGAAACTAAAGAAAGCCCCGAGGCCACAAACCAAGAAAGACGTGAGATCCTTTGTCTCATTATGTGGTTTCTACCAAAAGTATATCAAGAACTTTAATTCCATATGTGCACCGTTAACTGATTTGACACGCAAAGGAAATCCAGATCGAATTACATGGACAGCACAATGTGAATTGGCATACCAGGAATTGAAGGAAAAGCTCACAAGCAAACCTATTTTGAAATTACCTGACTTAAGTCAAGAATTCATTGTGAGAACGGATGCCAGTAATATCGGGTTAGGTGCGACCCTGTTACAGAAATCAGATGCACTGGATGGGGAATTAACCCCAGTGGCATATGCTAGCAGAAAGTTGAATAAAGCTGAAACCAATTATTCAACTAGCGAAAAAGAATGTCTTGCAGTAATATGGGCGATCAAGAAATTCAATATTTATCTGTATGGGAAGGCATTCAAGTTGCAAACGGATCACAAACCCTTGTCGTTTCTAGCGCAGGCTAGGCATGAAAATTCGAGGTTACTCAGATGGTCCTTACTTTTGCAGCCATTCCAGTTCAGCATAGAGTATATTTCCGGAAAAACTAACCTGGGTGCGGATTTTCTAAGCCGCCATCCGTGTGACGAGAATCACCGTAAGCACCAGGAATAATATTAAATTTCTCTATGTGTATATAGAATTATAGACTGACATATAAGGTCTGTTTTAAGTGGGGAGAATTTGTCGTGAGAAATTCTAATCCACATATCTAAATTAAAAAGTAAATGTAAAGCCTAACGAATTAATTCAATAAAAGGAAAGAAGAATGGTAAAAGAACAGTGCGGTCACAATAGCGTACGCCTGTGTTATAGAACGTCATGCTAGTTAAACAAGAAAATCCCTTTTTATGCTCCGTCTGCATAATTGTAACGCTTTCACGTTTGATAGTAAAGCCTACTGCATCAAATACACGCGTTCTAAAAATAAAACTAGTACTATATTTCTTGTACGACCTTGAGATAGACACACTGCGTAATGACCTGATTTAATATTCCATTAATGCCATTTTATGCACTACGTAAACGAAAAGACAGACGGGCTTAGGATAGAGAGAGAGAGATGTACGGAGGAACGCATGCAATACTAACACGCCGTCTCGCGATATAAAATTAATGCCACCCCACGCAATAGGCATGCAGGCTTGATTTTTTTCAAATAAACAGTGACAAAAAACACTACCAATACGAGGTAAGGTTTTAAAAAACATGGTTAATGCTTATTAGGAAACATGACCCAATACTATTTTACGTCTGAAATCCTGACAGTACAGAAGACACCCCATCGTATAGAAGTGAACGGGTGGTAGAAGAAAATACATATTTTGAACGCAGCCACTTAGCTCCCTTAAACTTATATATTTGGGTGCCTTAGGACTTGCTGACAATGAATATGTTAGGTGTTAAGCAATTAGTTTAATAATTAACAAATTATAGCCAAAATACTATAGTGGTGTTGTCTGACAACACAGGATCATATTTGCTCATAATGGCGTGTTTGAACAATGCTTTAGAGGAAATGAGGCCACCACGTTAAATCCGATTTGATTGGCTAGAATAATATGTAAGCCTAAACATGATTAGTCGACTGCTAATACTATTTTTAGTTGTTAATGGAAACGGTAGGAAGGGTACATTTTTTCAAAAGCTTTTGTAAACATGGTCTCATTGGCTAGACCATTTGATATAGTCAATTAGGAGCGTCTGTTCAGTGCCATTTTTTGAAAATAAACTTTGTAGAAGCAAGTGCGTTGAGAACCAGCTCATATTTTTCTAATAAAAGCCTGGGACAGAGGCAGATCGGAATTGTGCCATAACCCATCGCCAGTCAACGTACTTGTTTAATATTTCCTAGAATTGTGGTAAGCTAGACCTATTTCCAACATATATATGCATATATATTATATGAAAATTGAATATGACATGATAATTTATGTCTGTATGTGTGTGGTTCAGTAATAAACAAGAGGCAAAACCTAGATATTGCTCCACCATGAACAAAACTTGTCGGGGAGGAGACTAACTGCATGGGATTGCCAAATAGTACTATGACACCTATCTTATTGAATAGAAGGAAATAATGCTGGAATTGCAGAGGCGTTGTAACCATTAGGGAGAGGAATACTGGTGTATATTGTTTCATGAGAAGCTAGCAGTTGGCCTACCGCGCTGAACTCTATGTTTGTTATGTATTGTGCTTCAGTGTGGAAATAGATTATAAATTAGTTCTGAAGTAGGAGTGTTACGTACATTTATTACCTAAGGGGGTAGTCTTCGGTCCTGCCAAATGTACGCACCAGTCTTTATATATTTTATTATTTGTGCGTTCGATTGATTCACGCACTGACGTGCACAATGCAGTGTGAGTTGCTTTGGACGCAGGGGTAACCTAGTTTGGGGATTGTGACGTCATGTTTTGAACGGGGCAGTGCGGACTTTGTTATGTCCGAGAGATATATATTATTGGAATTGTCTGGCAGTTTTGTATAAGCCAGTATGTTATATTGATTCAATTGGTATTCTTGACGAAGCCAATGATGGAAGGATCATGTAAGTGTCGCCCCGGTTATATTTGTATATTTATTGCCGTAAACTAAAGTATCAGGCCGCTCCCAGTTGTAGTCTAGCGGGAAGTCATCTTAGCATGTAATTTCCTAGAATGGACAGACGGAGTCGGTGGTCATATTAGATTACCGTAGAGGAATAATACCTACGTGTAAACCAGTTTATTTATTCGTATGCTTCATATTTTATATGCCGTACATTCTTCTATGCCAAAGTCGTGGCATGGATGTAAAGAGAGGTTAGCCGATTCAGAACTCTAACCTGAATATATTGCTGTGGATGTTTATAGGACTTAATTCTTAAAGAATCACTAAGAAGCTGAGAGTATTATCAGCAACTTCAAAGTATGACATTTTGTACCTATAATCTGTAACTATGATCGTCTCGTTCCTTCGTATGTGCCATGTTGAATAAACTATATGTACAGTAAACCGACTTGGGTACTACCATTGAGTGAACAGTTTAAACACTACCTGTTGTAGTTCGTTTTTACAGAACAGTTTATTGACATTTTGTTTCATATTACCATTCGCGTTATGAAGACCAATCCAATTACCATAAACAACTACAACAGTAATTGGTGCGCCAGCGTGGTCTGAAATTTATCATTTCAAAGGATATTACTCAATCAAATTAATCGTTTGAAAATAGAATGTGTACTTTCAAGGCGACATCATCGTCAAGTTGGAACTTGTTGTCAAAATGAATCTTAATCAACTGACCGTTACGAGATTCTCAAGGTCATCTATCAACCTTCACTTCGGGTTGTACAGGGACTGACTGCCTTCGTTATCATTTCGTGCGAGCTGATGCTGTATTCGCAGATCGAATTATTTTAGCTTCAA
Organism: Oreohelix idahoensis; assembly: GCA_024509875.1. NCBI lineage: Eukaryota > Metazoa > Mollusca > Gastropoda > Stylommatophora > Oreohelicidae > Oreohelix > Oreohelix idahoensis. Next base: position 3,788 of record JAMPIV010014056.1, on the reverse strand, counting down.
ACGTACATCCACGGAGACGAGGCACATTGTTTTTTCCCGGCACATGCGAGCTAAGTATAACTTGTATCCGTTATACATTTTATTATTATTAGCTGTGCCTTAATTGCTTATGTCCACCTTTATATTTTCCGTGTTATGTGTTATATGTTGTGTATTCTTTGTGGGAGGTAGGGAGGTTGATCTGACGAACGAGATCCATCTCGAAGCCAATTCGGGCTCTTCGTCAGACGTTCTGTAGGGCTCAACTTGTAAGTTTCAATTGAGCGATAGTTCCGGTACAAGGCTAGAAACCTTGCCGAAGTTCCGATCGCTAGTTGCTTCTTATAATAGTATCTGTTTAGCTGTTTCGTCACGTTTACTTGTTGTTTTCGCAGTTATTTTTATTCGTAATTTAGTTTTATGATGAATTTTGTTTGTATTTTGCGTCCATCTCACCTTTCCTGTCGTTCAGTTTTTTACAAAACCTATGTTTTTACACTGTGTTGTCTATTGTCTTGTTGATTATTTGATCGCAGTTATCATCGTAACTCTTTACGACATTCTATTTTTAGTTTCACATTTTTATTTTTATTGGATTTCTGCGACTGTTTTCTATCGTCTTTGATTATCGTGTCTTGTCGGTATTGTTTCTATTGTTTGTCACGTTGTTCATTTCATGACATTTGATTACATAAATTTATTGATTAATAAAATATTTAATAATTATATGATAACATTATACCGTTCTAAGGACAGGAACGAAGAACACTTGTTATAGTAACAAGGTTAATTAATTTATATTGATTAATTATCATTTTTATAAATCAAGAGTATTGTGACTACTTATAAAGCATAATGTATTCACTAGATTATTTCATTAAGCAAGCAAAAGCTCTTCAGATGGCTCCTGATGAAGCAAAAACATTTGCACTTGCAGAATATAGGAAAGCTCAAGAAATAGAAGCCGAACAGAGAAAGTTAGAAACTTTAAGACTAGAAAAACTTCAATTTGAGGCAGATCAAAAACGGATTGAATCTGAGGAAAATGAGAAAAAAATGAGATTAACTGCTGAGGAGGATGAAAAGAAGAGAAAATTTATAGCTGAGGAAGAGGAGAAAAAAATGAGATTAGCCGCTGAATTAGAAGAGAAACGATTTCAGCGAGAAGCAGAACAGAAGCAAAAGGAGTCTTAAGAAAGACTTAAAATTGAAATGGAAGTTAAACAAAAAGAAATGGAAGAAAGAAGATTAATAGCTGAAAAAGAAATGGAAAATAAACAAAAGGAATTAGAAGTTAAACAAAAAGAAATGGAAGAGAGGAGATTAATAGCTGAACAAAATGTAAAACGACTTCAGCTTGAGATGGAAGAGAATGAAAAAAAAACGACAGCATGAACTGAAATTAGCAGAGTCAGAATATGAGAGAATTAGGTTTACTCAGGAAGCTAATTCTCAGAGAACTTTTGAAAGCCAAACTCCATCCAGACATGATTATTTTAAGGAAATTCACCTTAAATTACCAAAATTTAATCCCCCGTCTGATGACGTAATATTTTTCCTAGATAGATTTGAGGCCACTTGTAGGTCTTACAACGTGGATAAAACACTGTATTGCACATATTTATCCAGATTACTTACAGGGGATGCATTAGCAGTTTATCATACCACCAGCATTGGTGAGAAAAATGACTATAATGCTCTTAGAGCAGCACTTCTGCAAAAATTCCAAATGACAGAAGACGAATATCGTTTAAGATTTCATACATTACTACCTCAATCTGGCAGAAATTTTAGTGATTTTCTGTCACAGATACGACTAACATTAGAAAGATGGATCGAATTATCCAAAATTGAAAAGTCGTATGAAGGTCTCTTCGATTTACTGATGCGCGATAAGGTACTTTCGTCTGTAAATCCTACATTTCTCGCATTTTTACACGAACGGAAACCTTTATCTATGAAAGGCTTAGAAGAACATGCAAAAAAATTTTTGTACTGCTCACCCAAACATGGATCTAAGTAACGCACAGATTAAGAATGAATTGCCTGTTGCTTTTGCAGCACAACAAAACAATTTTTCACGCAATCGTTCTTTTAGTGCTGATAGGTATGCCAATAAGGGAAATAATTACAATTTTAACAATGATAACTTTTACAAAGGGAAGCAATTTCAACAATCTGCTCCATTTAATGTTTCTTGGAACCAAACTCACAGATCGCAAGATTTTGGTAACAATAATTTTAAAAATAATCAAGGACATTATAATAAACAAAACTGGAGATCAAAATCTCAGGGTCCGCAAAACAGACAAGGTTCTTGGAATAAAAATTTTTAAAGAACAGCATAACTTTAATTATACAAACTATCGGACTCATCCAAATTTTAACTCTAGTAGAAAAGACAATTATGGCAATTTTAATGCAAATAATCAAAATCGATCGCGTCGCAGAGAAAGATCGTCGAGTAATACGGGTAGACATTCTAATGTCTCTTTAATTGATACACAGGCTAACATTGAACAGGGTAAAGTAGCTGAAACTCACAATGCTATGTCTTGTTCTCTTGATTGTACCCAGGTGAAAGACTGTCCAGAATGCTCGACTCTTTTCCAGCCTAAGGCGATCACGACGCTGCGTTGCGGACATACCTTGCCTAGTCTACCTGCGGTCTGTACGGCCACTGCTGCGTCAGTACACCAGGGACAGGGCTCTCTTAAGTTTAACAAGGGATTTGTCAACAACATTTCATGCTCTCTCCTATTTGACTCAGGTTGTAGCACTGTGGGCGTCCGGACTTCGCTGATCAACCCAAGTTGTGCCACGGGCAGGGTTGTCAAGTGTGTGACTTTTGGTGGCACCGTCGAAACATTTCCCACTGCTATTATTGATCTTAATACACCATTTTTTTCAGGAAAGATCCAAGCATGTCTCCTTCCGAATCCAATTTGTGATTTAATACTTGGTCGCATACATGGTATTAAAGAGTGTACACCACAGCAAATTGCTGAATGGGAAGAGCGACATATTCAAACTGCAAATGCAGTAGTGACTAGAGCGCAAGCTACTAATATGTCGCATGATACACCTATTGAACCTACAGTTCATACCACTTGTGATGATGATGCTCCTATTTCACGGGAGTTGTTTGCAACATTGCAAAAGAATGATGATTTCATTAAAAAAAAACATGTTTCAGTATGTTAACAAAAAGAATACAAGCAACAAACTTTGCAAAATCTAGACATGACTTTATACTTAAAAAATGGGATTTTGGTGAGAGGTAATACGGGAAAAGGATTCATCCTTATGCTTTCGGCATTCTACTGGCCAGGCGTCCATAGGGACATCACTCTCTATTGTCGGTCCTGTTTGATATGTCAGGAAGTTAAGGTACGGGGTCCATTTCATGCGGCTCCTATTCAAGCTGCGGACATCCCGATTAGACCATTTGATAAAATGGCCATTGACATTATTGGTCCAATGCTTCCATCTGCTAGAGGGCATACGCATATTCTTACGTGCATTGATATGTGCACTCGTTGGCCTGAGGCCATCCCTCTCAAGAACACTTCATCTGCCAGTGTAGCAGAGGCATTGATGTTAATCTTCTCACGCATTGGTTTTCCACGGAAAATCTTGTCGGATCATGGGGTTCAGTTCATTTCTGAGTCCATGTCTCAAGTTATGAAGACATTAGGTATAGACAGATCTCTTAGTTCTATTTATCATCCGATGTCAAATGGGTTAATTGAGCGTCTCAATAGGACACTCAAGCAGTTGTTGGGTAAGATGACTCAAGACCATCCCAA
>JAMPIV010014055.1:0-44705 GCA_024509875.1 Oreohelix idahoensis | reverse complement strand
TAAACCGTTTTTTCAAACAGTAAGTTTGGATTGTGGACAAGTTCGAATCATTTATATAAAATGTTTATTCAACAGATGGTATCTTGAATCAGGACTAATTGGCTGGTTTATTTACAAACTCTCTCAATTTCCTTTCATATCGTTTCATTTTCATTTCATAACATGTAGAATTTGGTAGGGCATACTGCTGCTTGACTTACTATGTCGTTAATTGGCATTTCTAAATTCTTTGAAAACCTAACTATAAAATAAAAGTTCAATCGAGAATACTAACTAGTTCCAATTTTTACTTACGGTCTAATCTCTACCAAAATTTGAGAGACCACATAACAATTTATGTAGCAGAGGCTATCCTTGGTTAGATAGATTCTCTGGTCGGTGATAGGTTCTGGCAGATGAGTAATGGTCTTGTTCATAACGAATGAACCTAGGCTTTATTTTTCTAACACAAGGCGGATTGACAGGGTGACCCACACTATAGATAAATTTGACACCTCTACTGGTTCATTATACTCTTCCTGTCTCAAATCCGTCATACATCAGTCCATGTACTCATCTGGTACTGAGGCTTGCCGGATGTTATCATTTCTAATTGGATGGTAGACCGGAAACTAACTCATGATTGGTCTATAAAAGTAATATTACATTTGCAATAATCATCATAATTAAAGTATGTTTTTAAAATAAAGAAAACAAAAATAAAAAATAAAGAATTACAACAACAACAACAACAAAATTAACGAAAATGAAAAAATATATATATATATATATATATATATTCATTCATAACCCTCCGCTCCCAAAGGAGCATAGGCCTTCACCAAACACATGCCAAGTCCTCCTGTCACGTGCCATCATCTCAAGTTCTTTCCACGTTCTCCTCATCATTTTCACCTCTGTTTCCAACTCTCTTCTCCATGTACTTCTTGGTCTTCCTCTGCCTCTCTTGCCCTGGGGGTTCCAGAACAAGGACTGCCTTGTAATGCTATCAACAGGTTTCCTCAGTGTGTGTCCTATCCATCGCCATCGTCTTCTTCTCATATCTTGTTCCACTGGCACTTGTCTAGTTCTTGTCATCAGTTCCACGTTGGTAACCTTTTCATACCATTTTAATCCCTCTATTCTACGCAAGGACCCATTTATGAAAGTCTGTAGCTTTTTGGTTGTTGTCTTTGTTGTTCTCCATGTCTCAGAGCCATACAATAGGACTGACTTCACATTTGAGTTGAAGATTCTTATTTTCGTGTTGGATCCTATTTCTCTTGATCTCCATATATTTCCCAATGCAATGAAAGCTCCTCTTGCCTTTTTGTGGTTTAAATTTTTTACAGGATGGGGTAACCGGCCCCATGCCCAACCATATATATATATATATATATATATATATATATATATATATATATATATATATATATATATATAATATATATATATATATATATATATATATATATATATATATATATATATATAATAATAATAATAATAATAATAATAATAAATTTAAACCTTGGGGTCTAACAGTCAGTTAATTTAATCTCAAAACTAACTAAATACAAAATTTCTCTACTAAATTTATTATCGATAAGTGACGTTGACCAATCATACTTCTAGTTTAAGGACCTTCCGGTCTAACTTGTATGAAAATCTACACAAGATTTAATGACATCATGGACTCATGAGTACCATGACAAATGATGTCATTGGTTTATGGCGAGTGTTTGTTTACTGACTAGTCTATACAAGTACTTAGTGTATCATATTTCTGACGCACTTTCTATCCTAAGGGCGGCGTAGTAAGCCATACGGTCACACTAGATCTGGTTACAATGTACACGTGTTAGTAAGTGTCACAACCATATCAGATGACATATTACGCGTGTTTATAATTGTGTCACAACTGTAGCAGATGACTTATAACGCGTGTTTGTAATTGTGTCACAACCACAGCAGATGACGTATTACACGTGATTGCAACCATCGTGTCGCATCCGTAGATGGTTACATATTACACGTGTCTGTAATTTTCGTGTCGTAACCTTGGCAGATTACTTATTACTCGTATCTGTAATTGCCGTGTCATAACCTAAGAAGATTACTTATTACACGTATCTGTAATTGCTGTGTCACAACCTTAGAAGATTATTTATTACACGTATCTGCTATTATCGTATCATAGCCGTAGAAGATTATTTATTACACGTATCTTTAATTGCCATGTCACAACCTTAGAAGATTACCTATTACACGTATCTGTAATTGCCATGTCACAACCTTAGAAGATTACTTATTACACCTATCTGTTATTGCAGTGTCACAACCTTAGAAGATTATTTATTACACGTATCTGTTATTGCCGTGTCCCAGCCTTATAAGATTACATATTACACGTATCTGTTATTGCTGTGTCACAACCTTATAACATTTACTTAGAACTCGTAAATTATAACACATAGAATGCGCTGAGTTTGTTTGTTTCCACTCTTTTTCTTTTAGGTTTCGTATGTAGTTTCAATGACCTGCATGAACGTTGTGTTTCTGTAAATATGTTATTATTTTGTTATTGTGGTTGTTGTTATTCTAAAAGAAAGATATCATTATCAAGCTTACCTGTTCCAGACGTGCAGAAAAGTAGTAGCAGTGAAACAGCGTTCTTAAATTCCATGTCTGGTTTCGTGGCTAGAGGAGGACATAAGGTCTAACATGGGAGAAGAAGTAAAACTTGGCAGTTTAGGGCAGTAGAATAAATGAAAATCTCTTTGCAGACAAGACTAACTTTTGTTTCACAAAGAAGAAGTACGTGTTATAATCTAGAGCAGTATAGCACCTGGTATAGGCTTATCGAACATAGTAAACAAATTGTTGAGTGATATAACATTTATAATCACAAATTACAAACAGTTAAACAATGTGGTAGTCAACAGAACGGGGTTTAAAAATTCTATACAGAATTACAAATGGATGAAAATACAGGACACGACGTAGAAATATAGAGACCACTAACAGAACTTAGAACTAGATTTGTATTTATAGAGAAATAAAATCAAGAAGATTATTTCGTGAAAAAGAATTAGGCTAGCAACCGCAGAATGTAAATGACTTTATCTTCTTCACAGTACCAGAGGACAAACATCACCAACGCTTGTCACCATTCGTCAATTCCTGGGGAGTTCCATCTTTTTTATTTTTTAAAGTAACGAGATATATAGCATACTGCAGCTAAGTATGTACGTCTTGTTTATGTTTGTGAATACAATAATAGTTTCATATGTGTCTCTACAACGCAGCCACCAGTTGTACAGGTCACAGACATATGTAGAAAGTTGCTGTAGAACGATCCTAATATATTTGGCGGCAGCAGTCAGACATGACAAGTTTAGGGCAGAACCAACAAGAGTTTTAGCCATTCAACACATAATAACAGCAAATAGAGTTTGATATCTCATGCGCGGAGAAAAATAGCCTTGCTCATCAGTTATATAGAAACTACAGGGAAAGAGACGCTCGGAAGGCGAACATTCAAGCTGAAGAATAGCACTATGGCGTAGCAATAGGATAGATGATTTATTTGAAGATGAATTACGCTGACGTGAATGTAGTGGTGATTATACGCCGAGAGGTGAAACACCCTGGCACAACTGTAGAGATTATTACATAACGGCAGATGAAACACTTTGATATATCTGTAAGATTGATTACACACCGGGAGGTAAAAAAACCCTGATGTAACTGTAGGGGTGGCTATACACCAGGAGGTGGAACATATCCTAACATAACTATAAGGGTGATTACACATCTGCAGGTGAAACTTTCTGACATAAAAGTAGGGTTGATTATTCACCTAGAGGTGAAACACTCTGACATAACTGTAGGCTAATTTAGCCTACCATCCATCGTTCTCTTTGGCCTTCAACACAGTTAGCCCCTACACAGGACGCTTGGGCCAGAGCGCTTCGAATGCTTCTTTCATGAGCTGTCACATTGAATTTACTCGTAATTAACCAGACGGCAAGGTCTTTTATATTTGAACATGCATTCTATTATAACCGACGGACATTGTGTCTAGGTTGAGCGGAGCTCGCTAGGTCTTTTCTTCTTCCTCGTTTGCCCTGAAAAGGACGTTGGTTGCGTTAAGCCCGTATACAGCGAAGCTGCGATATTTGCGCCTTTCGGCCGACACATCCGACTTCCGCACGGCATTTTTTGGGACCGGGTTAGCCTTTCCTCTTCGATCTACACTCTATCAGCCAGACTGCAGTGATGCAGCCTGTTTCCAGGACCACCACTTATAGGTGGAGTAGGGTCTTGGTCAGCTCTCGTTCGCTGACCCTGACGCATGCAGTCAAGCTATGGGTCGCTGACTGCATTCTCTATTGTTGCGTCTTTGGGTCCCGCTCGCTTGGTCAAAACGGAACAGAATTTTAATGTTGAAAAAGTATTATTGGCTACCTCGCATTAATGGCCTCTGCCACACAAGTTGTCTATTGGCAGTGGTCGTCGTGGAAACATACGGGGGAATCAGGAAGAATTAATCCACCGTCATGGTTATCGAATAAAAAATCCACCTCCATGGTTATCAATCACATAATCCACCTTCATGGTCATCAAATGGATAATCCACCTTCATAATCATCAAATAAACACCCCACCTTCACAGTCATCAAATAGACAATCCACCTTCATAGTCATCAAATAATCAAATAAATAATCCACCTTCATAGTCATCAAATACGTAACCCACCTTCATAGTCATCAAGTAAAAAATCCACCTTCATGGTCATTGAATAAATAATCCACCTTCAATGTCATTAAATACACAACTCACCTTCATAGTCCTCAAACAAATAACCCACCTTCTTAGTCATCAAGTAAAAGATCCATCTTCATGGTCATTAAATAATAATCTGCCTTCATGGTCATCAAATAAATAATTCACCTCCTTGGTCATCAAATAAACAATTAACTTGTAGGTCATCAATCAAATAATCCACCTTCATTATCAGCAATAAAATAATTCACCTTGATTGTCATCAACAAAATAATCCACCTTCATGGTCATCAATTAAGTAATCCATCCTCATAGTTGTTGCACCTCTTTTTGCACATCACATTGTGTTCATTACATTGAAACGTTGCGGTGCTCAACAAGAAGGTTGCTAAGCGTAAGATGATGTTGAATAAAGTATTACGTAATTGCGCGTGCAGAGCAACGGCAGTTGACTATTGGAGGTGTCGCCAACCGGACAGGCTGTGCTATATGTGTGTTTTCATCTGTGGAATACTCTTCCACACGACTTTGCCCTCAAACAAATGTAATTATCTGATTAACCGTCCAACGTATTAATGCCATTTTTTTTTGCATACGATGTTATATTGGGTTAGACCCAACAAATATATACTTTATATCTGTGCATCTTGTCTAGTTCCCATAAACGAATGAAATCCTTTGATCTTTGTCGGCATACTAATTATTGTGTATCGAGAAAAGAAATTTTACCACTTCAGTCACAGATTCTGTGAATTGATTAGGCATAGGCGTGTCTACTATTACAATAATGTGGCCATCACGTTTGCATATGAATACCTGTTGAAGATGATTTCTTAAATGATCTGCATGCGAGATACTCGTGACATTGTTTGTCATTGACATTTAGTGCGCTACCAAACTGGACCTTCATTGATCTAATTATTTCAATAGGTATCACCACTTTGCGGTTCATAAATATCATAATGGAACGTTGCTCCTCTACTGTGCTTGTAAATAACGGTAAGGTCATCTTTAAAGAAATTAAACTTCATCCGAATCATAATCAGATGTCTCTGAGAAATTGATAATCAATCTCGGCTGAATGAAGGACAAACCATCATTCGTCCAATATTCCTCTTCCTCTTGTAACACATGGTTCTCACATTTCTTCCAATAATCCCTGGCTATATTGGAGATGGCGGCTTTTGTAAGTATTTCAACATCTTTTAATTTGAACGTTCTATTTTCTGTTGCTACCTGTTCCTTAATTTTAGCCCAGACTAATTCTATTGGGTTTAAGTGAGAATGGTAAGGAGGCAATCTTAAACATCTGTGACCATGTTCATGGATTGCCTTGTCTATGTGAAATATCTTTGTATGCTGTGTCTTTTTTACAATTCCAAGTAATTCAGGCTTCAGGGACATTTCGTTGAATGGAATGTTGTTTTTGGTCAGCCAAATCTTTATTACATCTTTAGTACTTGATGAATTAGGAACTTTATCTTCTGGTGCCACAACGTTGTGATATGAAGCATTGTCCATTATCAAACACGACGGTCTATCCAATGAAGGAAGTACATGATTCACAATCCAATCTTGAAATATCTTGCCATTCATCTCTGTATGATAATCCCTATTATCTGTGGATTTTGAAACAAATATGAGTTCAGTATTATTTAGAAGCCCATGATGGCTGCTTCCTGCATGTGCAATTATTAGGCGCTGTCCTTTGCTGCTTGGTACTAGTCTCTTAGTTGTCCCATCAGATGATTGCCATTCTCGTTCATTACTGTGGTGCGCATTGATCCAAGTTTCATCTAAATACACAAAATCATAACAATCTCTTCTCATTTCTCTGACCTCGCGTAAATATTTGCTTCTCATTGCAACTATATGAGGCTTCTCACAAATAAGGTTTCTACCACCAACATATTTTCTAAAAGTGAATCCCAAACTCCTAATAGTCCTCCATAGCGTAGATTTGGAAATATCAATGTCATTATTCTTTCTTAACCAAATTTTCAATTTCCTTAAAGTCACTGCCTCATTATTGTGAAACATATTGCAAATTTCTCTGCGGATCAATTCTCTGTCAAAATTATCCACCACTCTTGGCCTAATTTTCGTGCGTAAAACACTGGATTTAGAAATTTCAGATGTCGCTATCCATCGGTGCAATGATCGTTTGCTTATCCCCAAGGCATGAATAGTCCTCTTTTGTGGGTTTAAAATAGAATGATATAGTTTTCCTCGAGTAGCTTCATTGCAGAAATACTTAAAAATCCTATTTGTGATTTGCTGTAATGTCATAAAATGTACTCGCAGACTCATTTTTCCTACTTAACCACACAATACTTTCTGTAGACACACCTCTGATTGACAATGTGTGCGTAACACCGGATATAAACTGTTTTATGTTCAAGAAGTGCAATTTCACGCAAAAATCATGCCAGTTGTTTGATAAACCAATCATGTGCAAATGAGGTCGTATAATTTACTGTAGACATTTCAATGTGTGTGTGTGATGTGTGTTGGCAAGTAGGATTTTGATATTATATCGCAAAGAAACGAAAATTAAAACCAATGGCCGCATTTTAATGAAAATTTTTATTCATAGGGACTATACCATTTCAAATTCACACACAAAATTTCATTTATATGCGTTATATTTTTGCTGAGATATAGCATTTTGAAGTTGGGCAAAGCTAGTGAAACGTGCTATATGAATAATTCTATTAATGGGGGAATTGCTCTTTTGTAAGGATTGTAAATATACCTTGTGAGATGTCTACAGTATTTATCTGCACTCATTCAACCCGTTACTGTTGCACGTGTTCATTGATCGTTGGACAAACTCATACCCTAGAATGAACTTGGTCATTTGATCTACATTAACATTATTATATCGTAACAATGGTTATTAAACAAATAATTCACCTGCGTGGTCATCAAATAAATAATCCACCTTCATGATCATCAAGTAAATATTCCACCTTTGTAGTCATCAATCAAATAATCCACCTTCATGGTCATCAAATAATTAACCCACCTTCGTGGATATCAATCACATAATCCATCTTCATGTTCATCAATAAAATAATACACCTTCATGTCCATCAATCAAATAGTCCACCTTCATGTTCATTAATAGTATAATCCACCTTGATGTTCATCAGTCAAATAGTCCACCTTCATGTTCGTTAATAAAATAATCCACCTTCATGTTCATCAATCAAAACGTCCACCTTCATGTTCATCAATCAAATAATCCATGATCATCAACCAAATAATCCACCTTCATGTTCATCAATCAAATAATCCACCTTCATGTTCATCAATCAAATAATCCATCTTCATGTTCATCATTCAATTAGTCCACCTGCATGTTCATCAATCAAATAATCCATATTCAGCAATCAAATAATCCACCTTCATGTTCATCAATCAAATAATCCATGTTCATCAATCAAATAATCCCCCTTCATGTTCATCAATCAAATAGTCCACCTTCATGTTCATCAATCAAATAATCCATGTTTATCAATCAAATAATCCACCTTCATGTTCATCGATCAGATAATCCACCTTCATATTCATCAATCAAATAATCCACGTTCATTAATCAAATAATTCCCTTTCATGGTCATCAATCAAATAATCTACCTTCATGTTCACCAATAAAATAATCTACCTTCATGTTCATCAACCAAGTAATCCTTCATGTTCATCTATCAAATAATCCACCTTCATTGTCATCTGTAACAGTTAGAGGTTAAGAGGAGAATTTGGTTAGAAGTAATTTTTTATGAGATTGATTTTGTCTGATTGAGATTAGATTTGTAGTTTAAGGGAATTAATAAATACAACAAAAAGGAGGAGACAAGAGTAGAATTGACGTCCCTTTAGTGCAGTGACCTTGGGTGATAAATTATAATGCTACGTTTTTCTATTTTGTTTGGGGAGTTCAGCTTTGTGAGCGAAGAGACTTTGCACAGGAAATGTAAATTTCGGGTGAGCTGTTTTGTTCTAAAATGTCCGGGAATAGTTGTAGTGGTAAATCGAAGTATAAAATTAAATCAGTGAAATTTCAGACGCGATAGCGTTTAGAAGCAAGTCTGCCTTTGAGTTGTGTTAAAGAAGGTATTTTAGAAGTGGCTGCGAATTAGATGTTATCATCGGACGGTATGCCAATGATTTTGGTTGATTTCTGTGGTGATAGGAAAAATGAACTACTGTCTAGACGTCTAATCGCAATTCATGCCACAATTAGGTATGACAGTTTTGTGACTTATTCTGAGGACAAATTGCCAATGTTGCCAGTGAGAGAAATTGTTTATTTTCGAAAACCCAGGTACATTGAACAGTTTTTAGTCTCATAACAAATAGAGAAGTACAATAGACAAGTAACAGGCAAGTGAGCAGAAGAATAACTTGGTACAGCAGCATCCCTGGCGGTAGGCCAGTCTCACTAAGACACGCCAAGTCAAAAATCAGAGATCAAAAGAAATAAGTCAGAACAAATAAAAGAAACGATCATTGAATACAAGGAACATTGTAACAAGTAGAATATTGACGACTGTGGTTCTCAAGCCATTACCACCACAACCACTATAGACAGTATGAGTACAGAAACAGTGATACAGAGAGAGAGAGAGAGAGAGAGTGAGAGAGAGAGAGAGAGAGTAAACTCTAACATTTTGAATTGTTACCTACTGAAAAATTGCTGTATAAAATTTATCAGCCTCATGAGGGAGGTTGGTGTTGCGCACATATTCTTTTGTATGGAATTATGCGACGCACGGATTACTGTAGGTAGGAACGTAGGAAACAGTATGACTATTTGATATGAAAAGAATTGCTCTCTCGGTCAAAGTTAGACTACCCATGATTAATTTATACTTTTGTTGTATGGGTGATCTCTCTTGAATATCGATCTGGGTATAAATGCTAGGTCTGTGTCATTTCTCATTTGTTATGGCCAGAAAACAAATTGGTCTTGCTTATAATGTTTATGGCCCGGACATATATGTATTCCGTGTCTATTTAAGAAGATTCGGTTTTATATCGTATATTTTTGTATTTTTATGTCGGCCTATTTCTCGGTCTGATGCTAAGGGTGAATAGGCTTTTCTACGCATGCGTCGAGAGGGGGGACGAAAACTGCCTGATGTCATGGTGGTGTATTTTCTGGGCTGGTCCTTTAGGGATGTTGAAAAGTGATCTCTGTGGATGATTTTTAGGAAGGAGATAGTGTCTCTGCAAGATCATATGGTCAGAGATTCTCCTAATGTTCTATATTGTGTTTATTCCTAAATCAAGGTAATACCAGACCCTTTGTTTTGATGAACTCTGTTTTGCTAGGCCTAGAGGGCAAGCTTATCTTCGTACAGGTAGGATTGTTTGAATGCTGATGAAGATGACAGGTTATCCAACAGCTCTAAGGTATTTTCATGAAGCAACCTTCTAGATTTCAGAACTGGATGGAAACCCATTGAGAACATTTATGTTCAGATTTTGAATTAATTGCGGCTCATCATTTATCCTCCTGGGTGAGTGAAACTCAAGGAGGTAACCATTTTGAATTCCCGTTATCACAACGGATCATTGTCAAGAGAACAGAAAACAACTCTTATTATCGGACGATGATGCAGAGATCTTCCTATTATGGAAAACCCACTACTGTGGTTGAACATGGTTGCTATGAACTTTCGATGAATGTACAACTTAAGAAAACTTAGCCAAGAAAAGGTTCGATCAGTGAACCATTATTGATGTTTACATATTCATTTTCACTGACGCGTTCAGTCAGTTGAAGTATGAGGCGATAGCCCACCAGAACATTGAATGCTTGACTTATATCGCCCATTGTATTTATATGCTACATGAAATATGTCTGATGTTGCCACCTACTATTCAAGTACTTAATGATTTGCTGTGTCAACATGTACCTATGACTGTATCCGTGCTGTCGGAATGTGTGTCACCTTATTAAACATATGAAATGGTCAACAGCAGTTCAAACATCATTGACTTGCATACGAGTGTATGAATGTACTATTACTAAGTTGTCAACTTCACCGAACATTCCATCATTCGCGTAACTGACACTTTACACCTTCACTCTATGTCAACATGACCTGTAGATTCAACGCTGTGTAAGGTTGGGAAGTTGACCAGTATAACCACATAACTTACATTGGTCAGTAACGTCCAGTGATAAGCATCAAATATTTACGACGTCTTCAGTGGAAGATATAATAGAAATTTAATTCTTCAGTGGTGGTTAGATTCCTGGGTCCAACCTGCACAGTATACATCTTGAGAAGTCAACTATTGTTACCAGACCATTCCTGACGCCATATACGACACGTAAATACTGATGTGCAAGTTTACAGTACAACTAGACAGTGGATGTCAGCATGACCAGTCCTATCGAGCGAAGGCAGTAATTAGGCCAGCGTTTTGTTGACATTCTTACACAGGTCAGCGCTTGGTGACATTTTGTAGTACAGACATTGTCTATGTCAAGCTGAATTTACTACACAGCTGAATACTTTGGAAGCCATCAACTGTTTTGTTGTTGCAGTTCCCTTCAACGGTGGATCTTCATTCATTGTTATATATATTGTGTGGAACTTTAATATACTTTAGGCCAGAAATTATTATCTATTAAAGTGGCAGTCAATTATGATAGAAACTGTTCCATAATTCTGGATAACTAACCCTTATTTGCAACACTCTATCCACAACACATTCTATTCATGATATATATATATATGTTGTATGCTATATGTATTTATGTTTACATGTTATCTGTTTATATGTAATAGTTGTCTATATGTCTGCGGGCCTGGGTGAGTGGTGACTAGTATAAGGTATACCGAGTAATATTGGTCTTATATTAGCGTTCTGTAGGGAGCAATTTTCGTAATTGAAAATTTGCTTGCAACATCTGGTGCTATTTTCTGTTAGCTGTGACGATATGTGCAGTTTTTTTTTCGTTACTTTTCGCTTTCTTTAGTTTCGTTTCGATTTGTTTGTATATTTTTAGGTCTACCCTTTCCTATCATTCAGTTCTTTACCTTTATGTTTATACACTGTAGCGTTATTTGTCTTGTTGATTCTATTGCAGTTATCATCACAGATTCTGTGATCATTTTCATTGATTTCTCTATTTGACTTAGTTGATTTCTGCAATTGTTTTCATATTGTCTTTTATGCTTGTCCATTGTTAATGTCTTTGGTTGACATATAATATGAGGTATATTTGAGTACACGTATGTTATAGTATAGACCAGAACTTTATTATTATTATTGTTGTACAAGGAATTATACAAGACCTTATTTAAAGGCTTGTTTCCAAAAGAGATTGAGATTAACGGAGCTGATTATACAAGTTTTATTAAAAAACTTGCTCCTGTTTGATGAAATAAATTGTATTATTATTTCAGGTTACTGATCTCACATTATCAGACATAATGTCAAAAATGATGGATGGGGTACATTATTTTCTTCAGGAAGGAAGAAAAAAATTACATTTATTTGGTGAAGACTGTGAGGATTATGCCACAGAGCATTTCCTACTTCAGGCAAGTGATGGTCTTCAAGAATATGCTAGGTGTTATTATAAAAAACAGCTATTCAACAGAGAAAGCAGTGAGACTTTCTACGTTTATATCTACTGTTTTTTACAAAGAAGCTGAAATTACGACTCAAGGCAGTAATATTATTACTTTGAGAAAAAAAAACGATAAATGTTCTTCAGGGTGATAAGAAAGCTCTTATTGATGTGTGTTACGGTATATGTTATTAACGCCGTCTGCTAAAGGTTAGCAGACGTGCAATTGTAAAGGTTAAGACATTTATGATAGGAAACTCTTTACAGAGCGATACAACAGGAGGCAATCTGATCATCAGAAGAAGTCCCCCCATCAGACAAGTGTTTCGGCCCAGTATACTCCTTTACACTCTAAGGGGGGCGGGCCCACTTGGGTCATGACTCCCAAGCGTCTCAGCCTCCTGTTGTCTTGTATCGAAAATGAACCCATTTCACTTATGGTAGCAACTTTAATCCACAACTCCGCCAGCCGTGGAGGCAATTGTGAAAGTAACAAAGAGAAGACAAATTATTCCGTTCGTTCCGTCGCACACACTGAGACACCATCGCGAAGCCGCCGAGCCTAGCCACTGAAATTCTGACACTGACACCTCCTATAATATACATCGCCTGTTGCCCCTCAGTCACAGCCCGCTCACTAGTACACCACAAAACTCAGCGTTTTGTGGACTTAGAAAAATTCCTGGTGTTTTCTGTACCGCAGCGTTTATTGTCACGATTTCCATTGCCCATTGCGGTTGTTCCACAGCCAGCCTGATGCCTTTTCGGCAGTTTCACTAAGCCTCTTCAGTGCCCTTGTTCTCGCCTGTCCCTTCAACCCCAACAGTTTCAATAGATCATACATTGATGCAGCCACAAGCCCTCTTGCGCCCACTTCAACAGCCATGACCCTTGTAGTGAACCCCTCGTGTCTCAGATCCGCGGCCAGATCACTATATTTGGCCGCTTTGAACGAATGTTGCTCGTCTAATCTGGATTCAAATGGCACGGTCAGTTCAATCAGTATGACCTGAAGCGTTGAAGAAGAATGAAGCACTATATCCGGCCGTCTCCGCGATTTCCTGATACTCTCTGGATATGCCCCTCGTCCAGGTAGGTCTACCGCCATCTCCCAGTCGTTTGCACAATCAAGAAGAGATGGTAAACTGCTACCTGGTTTACTCGGTTTGGGGTGTGCTGACTTTCCTGCCCTCAGAAAGTATGTATTTGCGGTGCTCGGCCTGGGTTTGCTGTTCGCCTTCATCCTTGCTAGATCTATTGTCGCAGCAAGCTCATTTAGCACTTTGTTATGGCGCCAGGTGTATCGCCCTTGCCCTAATGACACCTTACACGCTGAGAGCACGTGTTCGAGTGTCTGCCTCCCCTGGCACAGGGGGCACTGCTCATCATCTGACTTTCCCCATTTCACAAGGTTGGTGGCCGACGGCAGCAGGTCATACATTGATCTAACCACGAAGCTGAGCCTAAGAGGTGCCATATGCCATATATCATTCCATGTCAAGGACCTCTGCAGGGCTCCTTCCCATGTAGTCCATTGGCCTTGTTGGACATGCTGCACTGCTTTTTGCAACCTCTTATCATTCTCAGCCTCTCGTATCTCATGAACTACCATGTCTCTGCGCTCCCTGCTTGATGCCTTGGACCACCAGCGGATGTCTCCATGACCAAATCCCCGTCTATTCGTCTGTGTGTATCCGATTACCTCCCTCAGTTTGAGTGACTCTTGGGCAGCATCAACAGCTTCTTCCACTCTCCACTTCCTTCCCGTTTTCAGTGTAGGCTGAATGGACTTAACCACGTCATCAGCTGACTCGCGTAGCATCATTGCAAGCCTTGCCTTTCCAACTTTGTACTCTTCAACAACTGACTTGAAAGGAAGCAGAAGTTTTGACTTTTTGCAGTACAGTGCTACATCTGACAGACCTGGTGGTACCCCTAGCCACTTTCTCATGAACTTGTTGACCTTTTGCTCTATAGCTTCGACTGTACTTGTGCTTATTTCATATATAAGCAGTGGCCACAGCAATTTCGGTATCAACATGAACTGGAGGCACCACAGTTTGAACTTTCCCAAGAGTCTGCTTTGGTCTATGATCTGTAGCCCTCTGTCTGCCATTTCTATTGTCTGTTGCACTGCCTTCGAGTCTTTTAATGAGGCATCGTACACCCTGCCAAGACTTTTAACAGGTTCCTCAATGACAGTAGGGATTCTTTGGTTGGAAACCACGAATATGTCTTCTGCTATCTTCCCTTTCCTGACTGATAGGCTTCTCGACTTCTTGGGTTTGAAGCTCATTCTGCACCAGCTGACTAGTTCATCCAGGCGTTCTAACATCCTCCGGGCCTGATGTTCATCTGATGTCAGAATTGTTGTGTCATCCATGAATGCTTTGAGCGGTGGCATGTGACACATTCCCCCAAGCTTTGGACCTATAGCCATTCCTTCGGCCGCATTGAGGATTACCTGCATAGCCATCACGAATAGTATCGGAGAGATGGTACACCCCATTGCAATTCCAACTTCAAGGCCAATCCACTTCGTTGTGTACTCTCTGGTTGAAAATCTGACAGCAAACCCTGCGAAATACAGCTTCAGCATTGCTGCAATCTCTTGTGGAACATGATACATTTCTAGGGCCTGCCACAACATCTGGTGTGGAACGGATCCATAAGCATTCGCTAGATCCAACCAGATTACATGGAGGTTTGTTCTGTCAGACTTTGCCTTTTGGATTGCTTCCCAGATCATTGTGGCATGCTCTAGACATCCTGGTGTACCTGGGATACCTCCTTTCTGAATGGTAGTGTCAATGTACCCATTTGCCAGGAGGTATGTAGTGAGTCTTTTCGCCATCACTGAGAAGAATATCTTCCCTTCCACATTGAGTAGTGAGATTGGCCTGAACTGACTGATGTCTGTGGAATTTTGCTCCTTCGGGATGTAGACTCCGTTCGCCTTTCTCCATTCCTTGCTTACAAGCTGGGCTTTCCACGCATTCTTTAGTAAACGGAGCAGTCGTTTGAGCACTTCAGGGCATCTCTTATACACCACATATGGAACACCATTAGGACCTGGAGCTGACTTGCACCGAGCTTTCTGGACAATGCTTTCTACCTCTTGCACCGTTGGGGGCTTGGTGTTAAATTCAGCTCCTGGCTTACTCGGCCATTTAAGGCCTGCCATGCTGCTGAGCGGCTCATCTTTGCGACCATCTGAATATGTCATTCTAAGGTGTTCTTCCAGGTCTTCTTTCTTGATGTTTAGCGTACCCGACCGTGGCTGCTCAAACAGTTCTTTGGCAAACTTGAAGGGCTCCCTGAAGAATCTTTCCCTATCCCTTCGAGTCTTCCTTCTCTTCCTGCACAACCTTTCTGCTCTACAAAGGGCATTATGTTGGCCTTTCAGGTGCTCCCAAACCTGTCGTAACCCTTCCTTCTCTGTGGCAACTGCGTTCTTGAAAAGTTTTCGGGCATGCTTCTTCTGTTTCCTGATTTCTTCTATTTTAATTTGTCTTCTACTTTTTCGTGGTGGGTTACTTTCCCTTGCCTCCCTCACTCCGAACACTTTGCGACAGTGCAGATATATTATGTCGCCGAAGATTTCCAGCTTCTTCTCCAAACTTATCTGCTTCAGGTTGTTATCCAACTCTTTTGCCAAGGCTTCGTCCAGCTGTTCCCAAAGCCCTTTTGCACTGGCAGGTGGAAACTTGATTGCATCTCTCTTCCCGTCCAAGAAGTGAGTGAGATCATCATCAGGCAGATCAACTTGAATGTACTCAGCACTGTGGATTGACTCCTGGCTGCGTTCTTCTAACGTCTTATCCGTCGAGACAGAGCGCTGTTGATCTCCCCCAGATGACCTCCCACACCCCTTTTTCGTTCGGTGGATTTTCATTCCTCTCTGAGTAGAGAACTCCCTACCACAGGCACATGGAAATTCCAGCCGTTGTTCAGAGCTCGAAGTCCGTGTAACGGGTCTGGTCGATTCCAATGAGGCGCCTGTGGATTCATCATTCTCCCCCCCTTTCGGTGAATCCTGGGGGCATCTATCATTTTTGGGTCCTGTAGCAATTGAATACAGCTTACGGGGTGCTAACCCGGTCAGCCGGTTTCTAGTCTTTCCCAGTGTCATCTGTCTTTCCAGAAGTCAATCGGTCTTTTCCCGATCGTCACTGGTTTGACCATGTAACTATGATAGGAAACTCTTTACAGAGCGATACAACAGGAGGCAATCTGATCATCAGAAGAAGTCCCCCCATCAGACAAGTGTTTCGGCCCAGTATACTCCTTTACACTCTAAGGGGGCGGGCCCACTTGGGTCATGACTCCCAAGCGTCTCAGCCTCCTGTTGTCTTGTATCGAAAATGAACCCATTTCACTTTAATATATTGCGATAGATGTTTCAATTATTGAATGCTCCATACACGATCGATTATGACGTGTCTGGCGTTGTTTGGGTCACAGTCGGTAACTAGGAGACGCTACCCTTTGTTACTTGACCGCCAAGCTGAATAGCTGCGTTTTCTAACCTTCCAATTCAATGGCATGATATAGCCATTTATATGTGCATTTATGATGGACCAGGGTCAGTCCTAGAACTCTATATGAGAGGAAACTTATGGAGGTTAGTGTTTAACTAGAATCCTCAGAAGGAGGAGAATAATCGTCAAATTCGTATGAAATATTCAGACTCGCAGTCTCACTGTCGGCAGGTAGCCATGTCTATCTGCGCGTGCATATAGCTGTGATGTTCTGACGACAATACTGCATTATATCCTTAAACGGACATTGACACGTAAACCAGCAGTCTACGTTATTGATTAATTTATGCATGACTTATACGGACTTATGTTCTGCTCATATTTGAAATGATCATCCTGTGTGTACATGTGATTAAATATTACGGACTCAACCTGAAGGCATTAATTACTTCATTAATGTTGCTGAGTTCAAGTATTACATGTTACTTCTTCATACCATGCTACTGAGTTGTATGAACGCTTCACCCTAATTCGCGTAATGATAAAACAAGCACGATGAACAAGAAATCACTAAAATAACTATACTCAGCACATGATCTTCAACCGGCAAATAACTCAGCAACAAAGTGGTGGCCAGTGTGACTTTGTTGCTGAGTTATTTGCCGGTTGAAGATCATGTGCTGAGTATAGTTATTTTAGTGATTTTTTTTTGTTATCGTGCTTGTTTTATCATTACGCGAATTAGGGTGAAGCGTTCATACAACTCAGTAGCATGGCATGAAGAAGTAACATGTAATACTTGAACTCAGCAACATTAATGAAGTAATTAATGCCTTCAGGTTGAGTCCGTAATATTTAATCACATGTACACACAGGATGATCATTTCAAATATGAGCAGAACATAAGTCCGTATAAGTCATGCATAAATTAATCAATAACGTAGACTGCTGGTTTACGTGTCAATGTCCGTTTAAGGATACAATGCAGTATTGTCGTCAGAACATCACAGCTATATGCACGCGCAGATAGACATGGCTACCTGCCGACAGTGAGACTGCGAGTCTGAATATTTCATACGAATTTGACGATTATTCTCCTCCTTCTGAGGATTCTAGTTAAACACTAACCTCCATAAGTTTCCTCTCATATAGAGTTCTAGGACTGACCCTGGTCCATCATAAATGCACATATAAATGACTATATCATGCCATTGAATTGGAAGGTTAGAAAACGCAGCTATTCAGCTTGGCGGTCAAGTAACAAAGGGTAGCGTCTCCTAGTTACCGACTGTGACCCAAACAACGCCAGACACGTCATAATCGATCGTGTATGGAGCGTTCAATAATTGAAACATCTATCGCAATATATTAAATGTCTTAACCTTTACAATTGCACGTCTGCTAACCTTTAGCAGACGGCGTTAATAACATATACCGTAACAATTCCCTGTACACCGGGGGAAAAAAATCGATAGATTTTTTTTCAAGATCTATCCGACTTAACAATTTTTCAAAAACATTTAACACAATTGTGACATATGGCCGACGATGTTCTGAGTAGAACCGTGTCGCGGTCATGTCAACTAACTATTTGTCATAGTCATCTAACATTAATCATATTATATATCAATATTATGCATATTATTATATCAACTAAATAAAATGTCTAATGTCAATAGTGAATGATAGAATTAAATTAAAGTAAGGTCTGTCGTATTAGTATGTCATATAAGAATTAATTTGACTAATTAAAATTAAATTAATTAATTAAACTAAGAGTTAAATTATTAAGATTCTAATGTAACACGATGTTATGAGAGAAGAAAAGATAAATAAGTGAGAAGAAATAGAAAGAAATTCGAATATAAGTTTAACTTAATTGTGTGTGTTAAGTGTTAGTGAATAATAACTATCTAATTTAACTAACTAAATAACATATAGGTACATTAAAAAAAATATTAATCTAATACTTGTGTGAGATTTATTTTCTCTTTTCATAATTTCTTCTTTTCATATTTCGTTCTTTTTTTTTTTTTTTTCATTTCATTTTTCTCACATTTCATTTTATTGATATTAATTCAATTAAGAAGTTCAGTTAATTAATTAATTAGTATAGGATATGATGATCCATCCGTAGTCCTGATCCTGATGAATTCTTTTAGACAAAGTGTTGAAGCATTTACGTCGGACAGAAATGTCAATTATCCTAGGATCCAAGAATTAAGTGCACATAGGATAATAAGTTCGACTTGTCGTCAGATATTGTTCCATGATTGTTCAACGAATATTCATATATTGTGTATGGACGTTAGACGAAGTTTCAATGTCAATATGTATACCTTGATTGTCTTTAGTTCAATTCTGTGATGCATATAGTGTTTATAATTATTAAATTGAAGTCAAGGTTAGTTCCCTTATAGTTGATACTTCGTTCTATCCAATGTAGTGATGATTGACGTATTTTAGGAATGTCAATGTTGATTATTCGTCGTCAATAGGATTACGTGACAAAGCATCCGCCACAATGTTTTCAGTGCCAGGAATATGTTCAATGGAGAATTCAAATGGCTGCAGAATGATCGCGTATCTGGCGAGTTTTGGACTTTTGTGGTTTGATCTACGCAAAGATGCTACAGCACGCTGGTCAGTCTGTATGGTGAATGGAGCACCAAGCAAGAACTTCTCTAGTTTCGTGATTGCCCATATAACTGATAAAAGTTCCTTGTCCACTGTGGAATACTTTGTTTCTGCCGGCTTTAACTTTCTTGAAATATATAAGGTAGGATGTAGAACGCCATCATGGTTCTGGAGCAGGCATGCACCGATGCCGTAGTTACTAGCATCTGTTCGTAAGAAAAATCTTTTGGAAGCATCGGGAAGTCTTAAAATTGGTTCATGCGAAAACAATTTTATAATTTTGTTGAAAGTTTCATTGCATATACCAGTCCATGTCACCTTCACCGGCATGTCTTTTTTTTAACAATGAAGACAATACAGCCGTGATGGATGACAAGTTTGGTATGAATCTACTGTAATATTGAACAAGTCCTAACAAACTCCTGACCTGTTTCTTCGTCTGAGGAACTGCTATGTTTAGAATTTTGGAGACCGTACTAGGTAACGTTCGGATATATCCCGCTCCAATGATATGTCCCAAAAAGGTTATCTCATTACACGCGATCTGCACCTTTGTAGGTTTAGCAGTTAGATGATAATTCTTTAGAGTGTCGAAAACATATCTAAGTCCCGAAACATGTCCCTCAAACGACGAACTAAACAAGCATATGTCGTCAATATATGTAATAACGTCTAGTCTACCTGATAAAATTTGTCGCATCAGGCGAATGAAGGTAGCTGGCGCATTAACAAGCCCAAAAGGCATCACATTCCACTGGTATAGACCTTGTGGAGTGGAAAATGCGGTGTAGTACTTAGCCTTTTCGGTCAGTGGTATCTGCCAATAACCTTTAGTTAAGTCTATCTTACTAAATATAGTTGCGTTGGATAGACGTGGCAGTAAGTCGTCGATAAGTGGATGTGGTTCGCTGTCAACTAAAGTCTTAGCATTTAATTTTCTATAATCAACACATAGTCTGATGTTATTGTCCTTCTTCCGGACAATCACTAATGGAGAAGAGAATGGCGAATTACTAGTCTCAATGATTCCCAGAGACAACATCTGTTCAAGTTCCTTAGTAGTTTTAGCAAGGAAATGTAAAGGAACCGAATAGGGATGTACACGAATAGGTGTATCGTCATTGAGAGTAATGTCATGACTGATAGCCGATGTGCGCCCCGGGACGTCGGTCAACACATCTGGATAAGATTGTAATAGATTAGCAATCTGTAGACGCTGTTGCGGTGTAACCGTTAAAGAGATGGTTACATCCCGCCAAGATTCAGTAGGTTGAACTACTGGTACCGGTAACGGTACCTGTACCTCAGGAAAAGAAGATTCTTCTTCCTGGATGACGGATAAGTTGGAATAATAACAAGTAGATACTGTGTTGTCATCTAGTTCATGAAAAATTGACTGTAAGTGTTCAGGACGTGTATGAAATTGCTTGAGCATGTTAATATGAAATATCTTTTTGTGTCCCTTGATATCTAAGACGTAATCAACGTCGGAAATTTTATCAATGACTTTGTAAGGACCATTCCAAGATATCAATAATTTATTGTTATTGTGAGGAAGTAACACATAAGCCTCATCGCCTGGGAATAATTGGCGTAATCGTCGAGACCTATTTTGTAGAGATCGAGCCTTAGCTTTTGCAGCCTCAGCAGAAGCTGTTGCCAACTGGCAAGACTCAATAATGTTCTTCCGAAGATTAATCACATACTCGTAAGATGACTGAGTGTCCTGAGTCATCTCCGCGTCAATTAATAAGTCTTTTATTAGTCCCATAGGACCTCTTGGGGGAGCACCAAAAACTAATTCAAACGGAGAGAAGCCAGTTTGTTCATGCGGTACCTCCCGATAAGCAAATAGAACAGCTGGGAGTGCTCTGTCCCAGTCATGAGGGTGCTTAACAGTAACCTTATGTAGTAGTTGTTTAAGTGTACGGTTAAGTCTTTCAACTGCACCATTACTCATAGGATGATAAATACTACTTAAATTCTGATGCGTGATGCCATATGATGATGGATGGTATCCGCATGTCTGGTTTTGTGTAGTGTGCAGATGTGTTCAGTCAAAACAATGTTCATACAAAAATAACAGGGCAATCCACATAGGACGTCAGTAAACTCACGACGTATAAAGTCAATGATTCTTGAAACAGCCGTTGACGTTTTTCTTCATTATTTATTGTGGACGCCACAGTGACAAAATGGTTACGCGAATATGTAGACACATCAAACAGTCATTATCACAGCAACATTCAATACAGCAATAGACGGTAGACAGCATTACAATGATGAGTCAGATGCATGTTATATTTCATAGTGCTGTAAATGTAGTCAGGTGGAAAGCTCCATCTTTTTCTATAACAGCCAGGAGATAACCAGATGTATGAGATCAGTTCACTCTCCTTAGTCTGACTTCAGCAAGACAGACACGTCTGCCGAAGTATAAATAATGTCCTCAAAAATATCCTCTAGATAACAAAGGTTTTTCAAACCTAGTTCAGGTAACCAAGTAGCAAGTAATAGTCCTTGGGACCTGCATCAACCGATGCAGCACAATACAGCGACATGTGAGCTAGGAAAACATCTCGTGACGACGACTTTCGAAGACAGGCTATGAACCAGAAATCGTTCACGACCAAAAATCGATAGAGTTAATGAAAATGTTAATTTACCTTGCTTTCATGAAATACACAGAAATATTATGCCTCCCGGCATGTGGGAAACACTAGAGGTATTATCTCGAATAAACGAAATATCCATTAAGAGGACTACACATCCCTGACAGAACAAAAAATAGCGGAGATCCCCTCTTCAACGAGGCATCTCTTTCGCCATTCCAAATCGCTCACTCCACTAGTGGTGGGCGGAAACCGATCGACCAAGAAGCAAGACAAGTCATGCGCAGTCCAGCGCAAAAAATGACCACAGCTCAAAAACTCAACTGCATTCGATACCAACGCGAGAAGACAAATGCTTACCGAGAAAAGTGACTATAAATTTCAAGCAGTTGTTGCCCTTGCGTTATAAAATAGATATTGTAATAAAATGATGTTGCGAGAATTTATCACGCAACATATCACCACCTCCTCCCGATAAAAAAAATGTGGAACATATTTTTTTTAAATATCAAAGAGCATGCGATAAGCGGCTCAAAACGCACGAATTATGCGCTGATAATTAATTAAATTGCCTAACATGAGGCTAAATATAGAGTGTCTGGTGAGGATATACCTCAACAGAAAAATAAATATGTCTCAAAAATATTCACATCGGGGAGGTGTCACCAACACACATCACGTTAGCATGTAAACACAATATACGTATGCAAGTTACCATAATCATCATTAAACAGCATACTCTAATATTGTCTTTAAAAATGGATGTACAAATCTGATAGGAAAATTTAAATAGTACATTATTTGACATGTAATGACATAAGTACATAGTAAAGTTAAACTACATGACGATCCAGGACATATGCTCTGGTATTCCGAGGGTAAGTACACAATCTAGAACTCGTCATGCTTGATACTAGTAAGGTAAGTCCTCAGCTCAACAATGACATTCTGAGAAAGTACAAGCAATATAATGCTAATTAATAACTAATATGCTTCATAAGGTACAATACATTATTAATAATTGTGGCTGTTTAGTAAACTAACGGCCCTTATATTAACTACTCAGTCCTCCTCTATCATCTAAAAAAAACGAACAGAAGAAGATGACAACAAAGCACGATAGTGTGTACATATAAAGTGAGTACAGATGTGCTAATCTATTGTAGTAATATAGGTGTGTTATGACTCTGTAATATATAGGAATATAGGACAGAAGTATTAGTTGGAGTCATGTGGGCATCTAGACAAAATGTCAACCATCACATTATCCGCACCACGGATAGCTCGTACCGTGAAGTGAAAAGGTTGAAGAGCTATAGCATATCGAGTGGATCTCGAACTCTTCAAATTCTTAGTCTGAATAGCTGTAAGAGCTTTCTGATCAGTCTCTAGAATGAAATGTGCGCCCAGGAGGAATCTTTGTAGCTTTAGAATTGACCAAACCATCGCTAACAACTCACGGTCTAAAACCGAGTAGTTCCTCTCTGCCGCATTTAGTTTTCTAGAAATGTACATAACAGGATGCAGAGTATTTGCATATTCTTGCATCAGTGCTGCTCCAATCCCAGTGGATGAAGCATCACTCCGAAGAACAAAAGTCCTATCAAGAGTAGGTAATCTTAAGATGGGAGGAGAAGAAAATATATTCTTGATTTGGTCTAATGAAGATTGGCATTCTTCAGACCAACGGACCAGATTAGGCGAACCTTTCTTCAACAATGTTGAGAGAGGTGCCATGATCGAAGATAAATTTGGAATAAATCTCCCATAAAATTGAATTAAACCTAAGAGACTCCTAACTTGTTTCTTCGTTTTAGGAACAGAGATGTTCAGTATTTTGGAAGTATTGTGGTCTTCTGTCTTCAAGAGACCATGACCAACACGATGACCCAGGAAAGAGATTTCACCAAAACCAACAAAAGCTTTAGAAGGTTTTGCTGTCAAATTATTCTCACGTAGAGTGGACAGTAAGTCATATAACCCTAAATAGTGATCTTCCCAGGTATCACTGAAGAGACAGATGTCATCTAAGTATGCGATGACATCCGAACGATGTGACAGAATTCGACGCATCATGCGAACGAAAGTGGCAGGGGCGTTCATGAGACCAAAAGGCATAACATTCCATTGAAATAGACCCCTAGGTGTAGAAAAAGCAGTAAGAGGTTTGGCATGCTCTGCTAAAGGCACTTGCCAATAACCTTTAGACAAGTCAAGTTTAGTGAAGAATCTAGAATTAGAAAGTCTAATCAGTAGATCTTCTAACAAAGGCATCGGTTCAGCATCGAACTTTGTGACCTGATTCAATTTGCGATAATCAACGCAAATTCGTATGTTCTTATCCTTCTTCCGGACAATAACCATGGAAGAAGAATATGGTGAAGTCGATGGTTCAATTATATTTAATTGAATCATTTCATCCAATTCCTTTTCCACCTGCGACTGAAAGTGTATAGGAATAGGATACGGCCTAACCCTAATTGGATTATTGTCGGTAAGAATTATGTCATGTTCTATGACATCTGTGTGTCCAGGAATGTCAGTGAGAACATCCTGAAATGTTTGTAACATCGACGAGACTTGTCGATGTTCGTCACCAGAAAGATTAGGAGAAACAGAAACGTTTTTCCAAGATTCCGTGGAATGTAATGGAACCACTGGAAGGGGAAGGTTGACATCAGAGAAGGTAGCTTCCTCATCCTGTATGACAGACAGGGATGAATAATGACCGTGAGGTGCAGGAGCATCATCCGTTGCCTGGAAAATAGGCAGCAAATAGTCCGGACGTTCGTGAAATTCCGAAAGCATGTTTATGTGGAAAGTTTTATGCTTTCCATCAATATCGACCACATAGTCAACATCGGAAATCCGAGAGACTATTGCATACGGACCTTTCCATGCAATAAGAAGTCTATTTTCCATACTGGGGAGTAGGACGAATGCTTTGTCACCTGGACAAAGTTGTCGTAGACATCTATTCTTGTTAGCAAACTGTCTTGCCTTCTCTTTAGCAATTTCTGATGAAGCAGTTGCTAGCTTACATGCCTCAATGATCTTTTGTCTAAGAGCAATGACATACTCACATGAGGATTGAGTTTCATCGCTAATATCATCGGCAGTGATGAGATCGTGTAATAAAGACATAGGGCCGCGTGGACGCGCGCCAAAGACAAGTTCGAAGGGAGAAAATCCTGTGTGTTCATTAGGGACTTCTCTATAGGCAAAGAGAGCCGCGGGTAAAACCCTGTCCCAATCTTGAGGATGATCTTCAGTTATCTTACCAAGCAAAGTCTTGAGCGTTCTATTCAGACGCTCAACTAACCCATTAGACATAGGATGGTAGATACTACTGAGAGATCGTTCAATATGTAAGGTAGACATTACCTGTGACATAGTGTCAGATATGAGTTGAGTGCCATGGTCTGATAATATTTCTCTGGGGAACCCCAAGCGAGAAAATATCAACCAAAGAGCATCTGCGATATCTGTAGTAGATATGCTCTTAAGAGGAATAGCCTCTGGCCAACGTGTGCACATATCGACACATGTAAGGATAAACTGATGTCCTCTGGCCGACTTGACCTTAAAAGGGCCAATAATATCTATGGCCATTTTCTGGAACGGCCGAATAGGAATGTCAGCAGCCTGGATAGGCGCAGCATGTCGTGGTCCTCTAGATTTGACCTCCTGACATAACTTGCATGATCGGCAGTAAATACGAATGTCCTTATTGACAAAAGGCCAAAAGAAAGCCGCAAGGACTCTCGACTTCGTACGGGAAAAACCCATATGTCCAGCACATTGCGAGTCATGAGCATGTTGTAATATTTGCACTCTCATGCTCTTGGGAACAAGAATTTGCGAATGTGCCGACGTAGTCGAATCTTGTACCATACGTACAAGTACGCCGTTTCTCATTGCAATCCAAGATTTTCTATTTGTATCCTGATTCGGATCACCTTTCTTCGCAAGAACGAAGAATTTTTTTAAAGAAGGATCTTCTTCTTGCAATTTTATGAAAGAGTCACGAGTGATTACTAAGTGACTATCTTGGCTATCAACTTCATTATCACTATTCAGTGAAGTTTCGGGTGTTTGTAGAGCTTGTGCTCTTGTAACTACTGCATTTGTAGCTTGCATGTTATTATCTTCCCAAGCAGCAATCTGCTGTGGGGTACACTCCCTAACTCCGTGAATACGACCAATAATAAGGTCCGCAATAGGATTAGGTAAGAGACAAGCATGCACATCTCCAGTAAAGAAAGGAGTGGCAATGCGAATTACAGCAGTAGGATATTTTTCTAGAGTGCCGCCAAATGTGACACATTTAATAACCCTTCCTGTAGCACAAGATGGATCTACAAGCGATTGTCTAACACCAATTGTGGTGCATCCGGAATCGAAAAGTAGTGAGACCGGAGTATCATTAACAAGACCTTATGTAGAATTAAAGAACCCCTCCCGTCATGCGCAACAGCAGCAGGAAGAGCGGGAAGTGGGTGACCACAACTCAAAGTAGTTATGGTACCCGGTTCGAATAAAGTACTGCATTGGGGGCATTTGTTTGCTCTCTCAAAGTCAAAAGCAGAACCAGTGACCGCGTCAAAGTTTTTATTATCAACAACATGATTACAGGCTCCCTCAGTTTCCTGTTGTACAGCATTAGCCTGCTGATATCTCTTTTTTTTGTGTTGAGATCTACCCCGACTATTATTACCTCTGAAGTTATCAGAGTTATTATTATCTCTGCAGTTATTATTGTCTCTATTGTAATTGTTATCCTGGTTCGAATTCCAGTTTCCACGATTACTATCATGTTCACATTGATGCGAACATCTATTTGTTTGGTTCTGAGGTCTTCGGCAGGAATAACCTCTATTACCATATCCTCTTTTGAAATGCCTATAATTATTAGGGTGATAGTAACGACCACTATCAGGTTGTCTCCAATTCTTCGAAGAAGAATCACCATGAAATTGGTTTCCATGATTTTGACAGAAATTACCGCTGCTCTTTCTATCAAAATTTTGTTGGAATCTACGAGCAAAGTTTTGACCATGCGGAGCTGCCGAAGCAACTGGTAAACCTTCTTTCACCTTAGAGTTACCCATGGTTATGTGTGGGTGTGCAGTTACGTATTGGCAACAGAAATCTTCCATTTCTTTTATTGTTTTAGGTTTACGTTCATGAAGGAAAGCAAGGAAAGACTCATTGACAGACGACATGACTTTGTCTCTAAGTATTAAGTCCATAAGTCCTTCATAAGTTTTTTCCGTCTTAGATAGTTCAACCCATCGTGAGAAAGTAATGCGTATTCTTGCAATAAACTCGGAGAATTCAACTCCATTTTCAGGTAACATGTTTTTAAATTGTAGACGATAGCCGTCTTCGTTAAGCTGATATTTCTTTAACAGAGCGGCCCTGACAACCTCATAATTGTTCTTGTCAGGTTCATCCACCATATTTAATATACTTAGAGCTTTACCTGTCAGTATCCCTGATAACTGATAAACATATTTTGCTTTGTCTATGTTATGAGCTGTACATGCTTGTTCAAATCTGTCCAGATAGAACATTATGTCATCACTGGAAGGACTAAATATTGGTAACTTAATCTTAAAAGTATCATTATTAGCCTTACCAGAAGATGAACCCTTGTTTGAATCATTACCATTACTCATGTTCATCAATTTCAATTTTTCCAACTCTAAAGCTAAGACCTTTTCTTCATGTTCCATTTTTGCTTTCTCTTTCCTCTCATCAGATTCTCTCTGTAATCTTCTCTCCTCAGCCTGAGCCTCTATTTGAAGTCTTTCAGCTTCTTTTTCAAGTCTTTTATTTTCAGCCTCTTTTTCAAGTCTTTTATTTTCAGCCTCTTTTTCAAGTCTTTTATTCTCAGCCTCTTTTTCAAGTCTTTTATTTTCAGCCTCTTTTTCAAGTCTTTTATTCTCAGCCTCTAGCTGGAGTTTTCTTTCCTCAGCTTCTGATTCCCTTTTTTGTTTTTCCATTTCCATTTGGAATCTTTTTTCATCCACCTGCATCTGCAGTTTCTTTTGTTCAGCTTCCATATGCAGTTTCTGTTGTTCAGCTTCCATTGCTTTATCATATCGAGCAGTTGCAAATTCTTCTAACTTATCACCAGTCTTCCCAAGCAATTTACCCTGCTCAATAAAGTGCTCAAATGTAGACATGTTGTCTAACATATGAGTCCAAAACCTGAAATAATTAACTAATTTATTTCAAACCTAAGTGTAACAAGTCTTAATTAAGCACTTGTATATTCACATCACCTTATATTATCCCAGTCTCTGTGGGAAACAAGTCTCCAATCAAAGAACTTGTATATGAAATATCAACAATCAATTCTTGATCATTAGTGCACTTCTCATTCAATAGTGCACGACACTATTCATCATTCATTTATCATCAGTGTAGTAGTAACAGTGCATTAGCATAGCCCATTAACTAATTACTATAACTGTAAACAATGACTATGTAAACACATGCAGAATGTAAACATTGAAAATGTAAACAATGCAAACAATGTAAACAATAACAATGTAAACAATAACAAAGATCAGCAACAATACAAAAACGTTCGCAGAAATCAACTAAAAATAAAGCAGAAATTAATGAAATATCACAAAAAATGTGACGATATCTACGATAGAATTAAACTAAATACATGACACCACAGTGTATAAACAAAAATGTTGTATGAAACTAAATTATAGACAAGAGTAGGCTAACAAATACAAACAAATCAAAACAAAACTAAAGAATGCGAAATAATAACGAAAACAATATTAAAACATGTCATCACAGCTAACATAAATAGCAACAGAAGTCGCTTAGCAAATTCCAGTATCGGAAGTTTGCTTACCCTACAGAAAACGCTCACAATAGACGACCTCTATGACGTGGCATAATCTAACGGAGACACCACCCAACCGAGAACCCGCTGAAATATAAACATATAAATATACGAATAACATATAAACATATAACATAAAGAATGAGATGATACACAGAAGACTCAGCAGAAGTATAAGGGCACAGTTTACATACAAACAGGCCACTTAACTTATAGGCTTCCAATCGTAGAACAGCAGAAAAAACGGATGTCAATCAACGTCCTAAAGAGCGAAGCTCCAACGATGATGGCACATCTGAACTGCTTCCACTGCTAACACGATGGTACTTGAGCTTCTGAAATACTGTATGTTGAGTTGTTTCGGCACTTGACCTTCTAATCCAAAAGTAAGTTGATGGAAATCGGTACTTGGCCTTCTTCAGAAAACAACCCGTTTCAACCGGCACTTGACCTTCACAAAAACGACAGCACTGGAACCTTGACAGCAGCAACTTGCTTGACTTGCGTAAAAGATAACAGCAGTCCGAGTTATCCGGCAACATGTAACAACGCCGGGTACTGTCAAATTCTTGTTTCCGTCAAAAAATTGAAATTTTGACTTTTACCGGGCAACGCCGAGTACTTTGAAAATTTTGAAGATGTTGACTGTCTTGAAGAATGTTAATTTCTTGAAGGATGTTGATGAATTCTTGTTGAAAATGAAGTGGGTAAGGGACCCCGTGTTTGCTGGTACCAGATCAACCCAGCTTATGGCCACCAAATGATGCGTGATGCCATATGATGATGGATGGTATCCGCATGTCTGGTTTTGTGTAGTGTGCAGATGTGTTCAGTCAAAACAATGTTCATACAAAAATAACAGGGCAATCCACATAGGACGTCAGTAAACTCACGACGTATAAAGTCAATGATTCTTGAAACAGCCGTTGACGTTTTTCTTCATTATTTATTGTGGACGCCACAGTGACAAAATGGTTACGCGAATATGTAGACACATCAAACAGTCATTATCACAGCAACATTCAATACAGCAATAGACGGTAGACAGCATTACAATGATGAGTCAGATGCATGTTATATTTCATAGTGCTGTAAATGTAGTCAGGTGGAAAGCTCCATCTTTTTCTATAACAGCCAGGAGATAACCAGATGTATGAGATCAGTTCACTCTCCTTAGTCTGACTTCAGCAAGACAGACACGTCTGCCGAAGTATAAATAATGTCCTCAAAAATATCCTCTAGATAACAAAGGTTTTTCAAACCTAGTTCAGGTAACCAAGTAGCAAGTAATAGTCCTTGGGACCTGCATCAACCGATGCAGCACAATACAGCGACATGTGAGCTGGGAAAAAACATCTCGTGACGACGACTTTCGAAGACAGGCTATGAACCAGAAATCGTTCACGACCAAAAATCGATAGAGTTAATGAAAATGTTAATTTACCTTGCTTTCATGAAATACACAGAAATATTATGCCTCCCGGCATGTGGGAAACACTAGAGGTATTATCTCGAATAAACGAAATATCCATTAAGAGGACTACACATCCCTGACAGAACAAAAAATAGCGGAGATCCCCTCTTCAACGAGGCATCTCTTTCGCCATTCCAAATCGCTCACTCCACTAGTGGTGGGCGGAAACCGATCGACCAAGAAGCAAGACAAGTCATGCGCAGTCCAGCGCAAAAAATGACCACAGCTCAAAAACTCAACTGCATTCGATACCAACGCGAGAAGACAAATGCTTACCGAGAAAAGTGACTATAAATTTCAAGCAGTTGTTGCCCTTGCGTTATAAAATAGATATTGTAATAAAATGATGTTGCGAGAATTTATCACGCAACAAATTCCTATCAATGTTCCAGGTTTTCATGACTTCCTTCATGGTGTCAGATATGAACTGTGACCCATGGTCTGATAAAAGTTTTCTAGGAAACCCTATTCTAGAAAAGATGAGATGTAGTGCATCAGCTACATCTGTGGTAGTGGTGGTCTTTAATGGGATAGCTTCTGGCCATCGTGTGCACAAATCAATGCACGTAAGGACGAATCTATGTCCTCTGGCCGATGATAGCAATGGACCAATAATATCTATGGCCATCTTGTCAAACGGTCTTACTGAGATATCGCAAGCCTGAATAGGCGCCGTGTGAAAAGCTCCACGTGCTTTCACTTCTTGGCATGTAGTACAGGAACTTACATACTGCGAAATATCT
Organism: Oreohelix idahoensis; assembly: GCA_024509875.1. Taxonomy (NCBI): domain Eukaryota; kingdom Metazoa; phylum Mollusca; class Gastropoda; order Stylommatophora; family Oreohelicidae; genus Oreohelix; species Oreohelix idahoensis. The sequence continues at coordinate 13,519 of JAMPIV010014055.1, read as the reverse complement.
CTTGACACTCCTGGCCAAAAGAATGAAGACAGTACTCGAGATCGTGTTCGAGTATATCCCATATGTCCAGCACACTGTGAGTCATGCGCATGTTGAAGAATGTACCGTCTAAAAGTATACGGGACCATAACTTGTTGTTTCATTTGTGATTTGTCATTAAAACATCTAATCAATATGTCATTTTTAATAACAAACCAATGTTTGTTATTATTACCTGAGGATAGATTGTCAACTTTATCAACCAGCTTAAAAAATTTTTTTAAAGATTTATCCTCTTTTTGTTTGGTTGCAAATGTTTCCCTGTCAATAGGTGAATTGACTACAAATTCCTCTTGGTTGTCTGCATCCATTTTATTATCATCAACTTTCTCCATGAGTTGAGTCTGCGCTCTAGTCGTCACGGCGTTTCCAGTGCATAGGTTATGTTTCTCCCATTCTATGATCTCATCTGGAGTACAATCTTTACTGCCGTGTATACGACCAACCATCAGATCAGCAATAGGCTTTTTTAGCATACATACTTTTACATTCCCTGTGAAAAAGGGTGTTCTAATATGAACAATAGCTGTGGGGTAGAACTCAATAGTTCCACCAAATGTCATGCAGCGGACGTATTCTCCTGTCGCACAGCTAGGATGTACCAGCGACTGACGTACACCAAACGTCGTGGATCCTGAATCTCTCAGCACTGAGACGACGGATCCATTAACGATTCCCCTGTTAAAAATTAGTGAGCCTGTTCCATCGTTGACTGCAAGACCTACCTCTGGTGTAATATGTCCGCAGTTAAGCACTGTTTCTTTCGCCTTCTGAAAAATAAGATTGCATTGTTGGCAACTATTTGCCACATTATAATTAATAGCAAAACATGCAGCAGAAGACTGTGTTGTATTATCGTCAAGTGGGACCTGAGCTATAGGGGTAGTATTATTTGTAACTGCCGCCCCTGTATTATGGTTGTACTGAGATGATCCCCGAGAATGAGATCGATTACGAGTATAATTGTTAGAATTATCTCGTCGTCCTCTATAGTAACTATTATCTCGATGTCTCGAGCCATGAGTATTACCATTCCAGTTATTGTTATTAGTGGGGGTATGTGATCGATTATAATTAGTGTTATGTTGACTATTGTGGTAGTTTGTTTGAGGTGAATAATTTCTATCTCGTGATCTACCTCTGTTGAACTCATTTTTATTGTTGAAATCATTATTATGTCCCTTCTGAAAGTTAACCCCTTAAGGCCCAAGAGCTTTTATAAATGAACGCTAAATTTTATACTTAACTCATATTTCTCAGAGTGAATACGCATTTTAGAATGTAACTTTCTATAAAAATTTGAAGGCCGTTCATTTGCTTATGAAATAACCCATATTTGATCAAGTGGGAATTAATACTTGTTTTATTATAAAACTATTATAGAGTTATGTATGCTGGGTCATATATGGGCCGCTGGGCCTTAAGGGGCTATCATTGTGATTTCTTTGGAACCTACTTCTGTCTACACTGTGATGTCTTTGTTTGTTATTATGATTGTAGGCCATATTAGACGCCACAGGTAGAGGTTCTCTTAATGAAGAGTTAGAAATGTTCGCATTCGGATGTGCCGAACAGTAGTTTAAAGAAATTTTTTCCAACTCGTCAATAGTACCTGGTTTACGCTCCTGCAAATATGCAAAGAATGGTTGGCTAACCGAAGATAATACCTTATCCCGTAGTAGCAAATCAACTAATTTGTCGTACGATTTGTTGACCTCTGCCAGTTCAACCCATCTATTAAATGTATTGCGTATGTTCGCAATGAATCCTGCAAAATCTTTTGGAGATTCAGGTAAAATTCCCTTAAATTTCAACCTACAGTGTTCCTCGTCCAGGTGAAACCTTCGTAAAAGCAAGGACTTAATAGCACCGTAGTTATTTGCTACTGATGGGTCAGCATTTTGAGAAGCCGTCAATGGTTCTCCAACCAAGAATTCATTTAACTTGAGTACCCATGACTCTTCGGGCAAATGATTTGTTTTGCAAGTCTGTTCAAAACGTGACAGGAATGATGAAAGGTCGTCCTCGTTTAAGTTGAAAGTGGGTAATTTAAAGTTGTAGAAATGTTTAGTTTGGCTGGATGACGATCCATTTTGTGCGTTATTATTCTGGTTTGCATCAGCACTTTGTGCTTGTAATCTTGCTGTCTCCAATTTAATACGCGCCAATTCCATTTCTTGTTGTAAAAATAATTTCCTCTCGTTTCAATTTATTCTCTTCTTCCTGTCTGGCAATTGCTCTTTGCTCTTCTCTTTCACGTTGAGCAATCTCTCTTAATCTATTTTCCTTGGCAATTTGCTTCATCTCACGTTCTGCTTCCTTTCTTTCACGTTCCTCCTCCTCTTTCTTTAATGCAGCCTTTTGTTCCTCTTCCTCTTTCTCTAATGCAGCCTTTTTCTCTGCTTCTTTTCTTTCGCTTTATGTTTTTTCCAGTTCTGCCTCAGCAAACTGACGAAGTTCTTGAGATTTATAACCATATTCTTTACCAATTTTAACGAAATGGTCTATAGTAAGCATTTTTGACTTTTATCTGGTAAGTAATTATTGATAATTACTGATTAAAATAGTCAATAGTAGCTTCAGAGTAATTATTATACTTACTCAACTTAAGAATATTCAATATAAATAATCACAATAGTACTGAACTCTTATGTCTAAGTTCAACTAATAGACAATATTTTGTAACAATATTGTATCTAAGTACTAACTATATCATAAATAGTTATGATATCTGTTCACTATAATGTAATTACATCACACAATTAATCTCAATATCCAATAATGTTGGGTATGATTCCTAGTAATTATATTGTTCAATGTACTAAGTCACTCTCTTAGTACCAGAAAAGTATATTAAATAATATACAATGGGTCTGTTACCTCAAAGGTAGACTATAAGATTATTTTATTTGGTCAATATATATATTATATTATTATGCCCTAGGCATCTCTTATAAATTGTAGTGCTAATTTCTTGGACTATCACTGCATAATTATGCAATGTCCCATATTAACCTTAAATGTCAGAAAAAATTAATTAAATTAAATTACAAGTGTATTATTGAAGATAATATCATATTATTAATGTAGTATTTAATATATATCATGAGTACAAACAAAACAATGATGCAACTAAAGGGTACAAACAATGTCAAGACGCAAACAAGACATTTTCACAATTAAAAATGAATTTATGAACTAAATAAAACAAGCGGTAGTGTCACAAGCCAAATGAAGGGTCAAGGACTGACCCGAGGTCAACTTAATATACAAAGTACACAAAAAAAATGAATGCAAAAAATGATGACATCACAGGACTCATAACGGACAAACATTTAACAATTATAAAATAAATTGATAGTAAGAGTAGACTGGACGAAATAGTTAACGAACATGATACAAAACTGAATAAAAATGTGAACTTAGTACAAATAAAATACGCCAGTTATCTACGGAACGGCACAGCTAACACAAACCGTCGAACGATAGCAGATCTGGACAGGCAGTCCACCGGCAAACCTCAATGGGGCTTCCAAAAGTGCAATCGTTTAACTGCCCTAAGACCGACTGAAATCTAGGTGGTCAGCTGTTCGCGACATTCCCCAGAGATTTCAGTTCCCTCCAACCGGCCCGCTAATTAACAACACATTAAAACAACCAAAAAAATACATGAAACACATTCAGAAAAAACATGCCTATGCAGGCAAAAGGCATGGACTCAGTATTACTGTTTGCAATGACGACAGTTAAACAACTAGACTTATCTTTTCCGTTGCTTAGATCAGTGCTAGAGGTCGTCAACAGCTAGGCTAATGCCCCTGACTGTCTGCTCCTGTAGTCCATATCGTTTGTTTGCTTCAATGGCTCATGTTTCCCCTGGTTAGACTTAGAAAACAGCTTTGGTTTCTCCGACAGTTCACCTACACGACCTTCGGTGACGTCACGTTGTTAGGCATTATAATGAGTACAACGTCATCTTCGACTGGATCATGTGATCGAAACTTGATCGTAAATATTGTGGTTAACATGTGCGTAAGGAACAGTAACTAGGAGACGCTACCCTTTGTTACTGACTGTGACCCAAACAACGCCAGACACGTCATAATCGATCGTGTATGGAGCGTTCAATAATTGAAACATCTATCGCAATATATTAAATGTCTTAACCTTTACAATTGCACGTCTGCTAACCTTTAGCAGACGGCGTTAATAACATATACCGTAACAATGTGTTACAGCGATTTGAAATGCAGCTGATGAAAGAAAAAAAAAAGAGCAGAGGAATTAGAAAAACAATTAACACAAAATAAACTTGACAAGGAAAGAAATGAGTTACTTAATAATGAGGTCACCTCATTAATGAACATAAATGTTGAAGAAGAGAGTAACGATGATTGCAATACACATGTGGCTCAAATTCAGAGCCTGGAATCTGAGGTAAATCTTTTGAGGGAAAAGATTACTAAGCAAATCACGATGGAGCAGAACATGAAAGTTCTGGATAAAAAAGGTAGCAGAGCTTGATTGGGGTAATCAAGAACTCAGAAAAGTTTTAGGTCAACGGGAGAAAGTGACTGAGGAAAAAAAAATATTGATAGATTACTCATTGAGAAAAAGGAGCTGGAAGATGAGATAAGCTCAATTAAAAATAAATACCTATGTAAAGAACAAGCTCTTGTTAGTGAGCTAGAACAGATCAAAATGGACAATGAGAAATCAAAGGTTGAGTTGATGAAAAATAATGATACATTTGAAACTCTGATTCGAAATTTGAAATTAGAGCATGAGAAGTTGGAGGCAGATTATGTAGATTTGAAATTAAAAAGTGAAAAACAGAAAATAGAAATTGAGACACAGAAATTAGAGGCTGAAGAAAAGATGAACTTGCAGGAGAGAGCTAAGGTTTTAGAAACTACATCTCAGATGACAAAATTGAGAGAAGATCTTAAAGATAGTATTGCTAAGGAGAAGACTTTAGCTTCTCAGATACATGACACAAGGTTGAATTATTACAGGGAAGTTAAAACCAACAAGAAAATTCATAAAGCGGTTTCTAGAGAGAAAGCTGTTGCAGAAGTAGAAATTGCAAAACTTCGCAACAGAATTGATGGTTTGTTATATATTGTTTTGAACAATAAAATGTTTTCTGCTACCAAGGTGAATAGATTTGGACATAAGGCTGATGATCAATATGCTACAAATGCAAAGAGCCAGCCACATGCACTCAATGCTCATGGTAACTCTAAGCAATATATGAATAAATCTTTTCGTGGCAAATATGGTTTCCAACGAAATAACGATACTGCCTCTAATGGGAGTTGGCGTGAGGCCAACAAAGGTAAATCAAGTTTGGATCACGGTGAGGACTTTGATAAGTGTCATGATAAGATTCCTCAGGGAAACCGTGCATCAAATTTTCAGATTCCTGATAAGTTGGTAAAAGAAAATAAAACTGTTAGTACCCATCGTACTCAGCTCAGACAGTACGATGTACCTATTAAGCACAGTGACACAGGCAAAAATAACAACAATGTTGCAAGGAAAGATAGGCGGGATTATGAACAGCGCCAAGGGCGTTCATCACGTGGTAATCTTCCTTTTTCACGTAATGGTTCTTCTTCAAAGAACTGGAGGCAATTTGATGATGCTCAACTTTTTGTTACCAGTAACTATAGGAACTTTGATAGAGGTTACCAACCTTATAATAGTTTTGCTTGGAGACAACAAAATCCATTGAGAAGATATTTTGATCAAAGAGAAGATAACAATAGCAACTATGCTAATTGGAGGTCAAATAAGAGCAATGGGCTCAACAGAAATAAGAATTTTGATAGATCTCGTTGTGATGGTAGATCTCAACAAGATTCCACTTAACTGTTAGATCCTGAGATTGCTAACAGGTCTAACTCTATTACAGTTTTTTTTTCTTCTATATTAAAATATGTACACATATGTAATATATGATATATTGATTGTATCACTACTTAGCGGTTCATTGATATATATTCACCGCCGGGTCTTTTTAATGTTTTCTTCTGTGGTAATCATGAACTTAAGATATCTAATATGAAATTATTGGATAAACTATTGTATAAATTGTGGCATTGCCAGTAGTGTAGTAGGCGTTGATGACACCTCTCTGGAAATATTTATACTTAGAGAAATACTTTCTCTGAGATCTTGAGATATATTCTCACTTGTCGTTTCATATGACGACGTAGCCTTACATTAGGCGTTATATTTGTTTGGAATGCTTATCATCTAAGCTTTGTTATTCGTGCGTTGTGAGCCGATTGTATGTTGCTCTTAGATGTATTTTTTATTTAATGTTCCATTATTTTTCCCGGGGGGTGTGGTAAGCTGTTGCGCACATATTCTTTTGTATGGAATTATGCGACGCACGGATTACTGTAGGTAGGAACGTAGGAAACAGTATGACTATTTGATATGAAAAGAATTGCTCTCTCGGTCAAAGTTAGACTACCCATGATTAATTTATACTTTTGTTGTATGGGTGATCTCTCTTGAATATCGATCTGGCGTATAAATGCTAGGTCTATGTCATTTCTCATTTGTTATGGCCAGAAAACAAATTGGTCTTGCTTATAATGTTTATGGCCCGGACATATATGTATTCCGTGTCTATTTAAGAAGATTCGGTTTTATATCGTATATTTTTGTATTTTTATGTCGGCCTATTTCTCGGTCTGACGCTAAGGGGTGAATAGGCTTTTCTACGCATGCGTCGAGAGGGGGGACGAAAACTGCCTGATGTCATGGTGGTGTGTTTTCTGGGCTGGTCCTTTAGGGATGTTGAAAAGTGATCTCTGTGGATGATTTTTAGGAAGGAGATAGTGTCTCTGCAAGATCATATGGTCAGAGATTCTCCTAATGTTCTATATTGTGTTTATTCCTAAATCAAGGTAATACCAGACCCTTTGTTTAGATGAACTCTGTTTTGCTAGGCCTAGAGGGCAAGCTTATCTTCGTACAGGTAGGATTGTTTGAATGCTGATGAAGATGACAGGTTATCCAACAGCTCTAAGGTATTTTCATGAAGCAACCTTCTAGATTTCAGAACTGGATGGAAACCTATTGAGAACATTTATGTTCAGATTTTGAATTAATTGCGGCTCATCATTTATCCTCCTGGGTGAGTGAAACTCAAGGAGGTAGCCATTTTGAATTCCCGTTACCACAACGGATCATTGTCAAGAGAACAGAAAACAACTCTTATTATCGGACGATGATGCAGAGATCTTCCTATTATGGAAAACCCACTACTGTGGTTGAACATGGTTGCTATGAACTTTCGATGAATGTACAACTTAAGAAAACTTAGCCAAGAAAAGGTTCGATCAGTGAACCATTATTGATGTTTACATATTCATTTTCACTGACGCGTTCAGTCAGTTGAAGTATGAGGCGATAGCCCACCAGAACATTGAATGCTTGACTTATATCGCCCATTGTATTTATATGCTACATGAAATATATCTGATGTTGCCACCTACTAATCAAGTACTTAATGATTTGCTGTGTCAACCTGTACTGTGCTTATAATCGTGATGTCCGAGTGTGCGTCCTTATTAAACCATAGAAAACGTCCACAGTCGTCCATGTCATTGACTTCCAACTGAGTGAGTGTGTGTGCAGTCTAGTTGTCAACTCAGCCGAACATTCCACCATTCGCGTGCGTTGCACTCTCACGTCAATGTTTACACTACCCTGCGTCGGTCGAGTTGACCTTTGTCTTCCATTACACGCCCAGTTCTCACCTGCCTTCAACACCCATCATTAACATCACTGATTGCTGGGACTGTAACACTGGTTTGTGCACCCTATACTGAAAGGGTTGTTACATTGGAGACAGAATACTTTTACACTAGAGGCCAGCATGACATGATTCCCTTTTGTCGTGGGCCTTTACAGAGATGGTTACAGTGGTGACCATTCAGCACAATTGCTACAGTTGGGCATATCCTTTTTCAACCTTGTCGATTATGTAAATAAAGTTCAACGTTTGACCGTTACTGCTATCAGAGTGAAGTCATTCATCAACTATTGAAATCATTTATCTACTGTCAGAACGTGAACTGTAGTCGTCTAGAGAGAAAGAAGTCTTTCCTTACAACAAATAAGTTGCCTACTGTTTATGGTAGAGATACGAAACCTATACAATCATAAAACAGAGAAGTAGGAAATAGTAACAAAGTCATCATACACGGCCACACATCAATCAAATAATCAACCTTCATGGCAACCTATCAAGTAATCCTTCATGTTCATTAATCAAATAATCCACCTTCGTGGTCATCAATCAAATAATCCACCGCCATGGCCATCAATCAAGTAATCCTTCAATAGCCATCAATTAAATAATCCACCTTAATGGTCATCAATCAAATAATCCTTCATGTTAATCAATCAAATAATTCTTCATGCTCATTAATCAAATAATCCACCTTCATGGGTCATGAATCCAATAAAAATAATCCTTCATGGCCATCAATCAAATAATCCACCTCATAATCATCAACAAAATAATCCACCTTCATGGTCATCAATAAAATAGTCCACCTTCATGGTCACTGTCACGAGACGCGAGTAAGGCTGCATTTAGATTCTTAAAACCTATTGCCCACCAGTCGCTAATAAATTTCACAAGGCATGAGAAAGCAGTCCACACAGACAACGTTCTTCGTAAGTCATGGGAAAGCACCCAATTTTGCAACAGAGTGCGTACATAACAATGAGACATTAGTACAACAGACCATCCAGGAATGTCGTACAGATAGGTTGTAAGTTATTTTTGTCCCGCCCGAGTAGGGTGGATGGTGATAGATACGCGAGAAAAGGTGTGAGAAATAGATTTCACGGGTGATAGTTTAAGGAGAAGATATGTCTCTGGACTGAGTAAGTTTCTCTATTCCAGCCTATCTATACGACTAATAATTTAGTACAAGACAACCTAGCCCTCCTCACACATATAAATATAAGTTTAACTACACACACATACACAGCTATGTGACAACAAGACACACAAACGTGAAAAACTACGGTTTCTTGGGTATGGGTATGACCAATACATAAAGTTAAGTTTTCTTTGTTGTTTATTTTCATTAAACTTGACAACACCAAATATCTAAAGAAAGATCAAATAAAAAATCATATTTACATACATGTGAAATAGCAGAATAAATGTGCCCCCCCCCCCCCCCCATCCTTATGGAGAAAAGAACTCTAAAAAAAGCTAATAACCCAAAGGTCGAAGGTTTGCACTATGTAACAGAGTAGACAATGAAGTAAACAAGTTCCTACTATATGCTACCCAGTAAAGTTAACAAGTTTAAGCAAATCCAGTTTTGGTAAGGTCCCTGTAACAAAGAAAAATATTCACTCTCTCTTTCATACAGTGGCTACTCAATCATTCTTACCTACTCTTGGTGATATCCTTTGGAATTACAATGTTTCCTGAATATATAAAAGGTCAGGTTTATTTCCCAAATTGGCCCCAGTCCATCCTCTAACAAATAAAGACTAGTGAGGTGAACGCCGAATCTGGTGTGGGTTTTCCCTGGATGAACACAATGTCACCGCCAATAGTTGATGCAAGAGCGTGATCTTGGGGTTTACAGTTAAAAGAGGAAAATACTTCCAGGATTGGGAAACATCTGGTTGCTAAAACTGTTACAATTGATAAATGATGTTAATCCTATTGGCGGATTCTATGGTAGAGTGCCGATTCTGAAACAGCGTAAATTCTGGATGCCACGCTTGAATTCGACTGTCAGAAGTTGGGAATAACGGTTATTTTAGCATTCCCCAGTGGGCTGATAAAATTGGAAAAATATAGCTGGGTTTGGTAAGTCCAGTTAATTTTACAAGTTAAAATGTTTCTTATGTATCGTTGGCAAATACTTGCTCACAAATGAAATTGGTGACGCCCAAGCCAAGAAAAGACAACATTAACCAATCAGTAAAATAAAAGACCGCTGGACGCCCTTGATCAGGTCTGCTAGGAATATATAAGAAACATTTATTGAAAAATGCTACTATTCTATATAGCTACATATATGCAGACGGACGGGGCAAGACGATCTCTTATCCACTCTGTCAGTCCTGATTAAATTTAAAAGGCACACGGTGTCTTTAGCCTACCCTATCGCCCGTCGCTTAGCGCTGAGTTTTCATGTCGGAGGGAGTTATGCAACTCTCCCCGCCCCTTGCTCACGCTTAACGATCAGCGGACAATGTCAATTATCACAAACTATCGTTGGTCGTTAAGTAACTATTAATTTGGTCGGCATCTGAAAGTTAAGTCGTATGATATTAAATAATAGGCACTTATAATAAATACGCACAATGAAATAAAACGTGAATTCTTTTGTGTCACTATCAGTCGCGCCTAGCATGTATATCAGTCAATTAAAACCGTCTCTTCTTGTGTGAGAAAGCGTGTGGTGAAAATTAACATTATAACTGAACATCTGGTATGAAATAGCTACGCGTTATTATATTTCACTAGTTTTACCAGCTAGAAAATCTAAGTGAATTATAATGGTAAAAAGCTAACACTTTTAAACACGTAAGCATTAATTTCTATTACCAGAAAATCAGAATGAAAATCCCCTCGAATGCTATTAACACATTTAGCGAAATGGTTCTAGAACTGCGTGCTTAGACTATCCAAAAATTCTGAGTGACAACTGATCGTAGGTTTAAGAAAACACAGTTTATATCTCATTATGTTTCTCTTATCTAAAGATGATGTTACTTTTTGCACTATTGTGTGCGTAACGGAGAATCAGAACAGAGTTCCCAGATAAAGCTTTACGGCCACTTTGTCGGGCGTTGCTAATCGACATCAGAAGAATTCTTACGTCTAACGGGTCTCTCGAAGATTTTGCCCGTGAGTTTATTTCAAAGCGTACTCGGGGAAAGATTTTGCCCGTGAGTCAACCTCAAAGCGTATTCGGGGAACCCTTCGTAGACTTCAAAAGTTTTTGTGTTTTTCACGTGCGGTCTGTCAGGTATCGTATGATTGACAGATAAGCTCGCGTGATAAGACGATGTAAACAAACGTTATTCGCTACCTGTTATGACGGGCAGGTCACACAAATTTGTAAACACTTCGTTTTCTTATGTTCAGAGAAAAGAGGCGTGGATGAACGTGAGTAAACACAGACTGTAAATGCATGGTTTTGCCAGCAAATCATAGAACGCTACGAGGTCACAAAAGACTGTCAGATTAATGTAGGCTCTATTTCCATTATACATCACAAGGAACAATTAGAAAAAGTCGCCAATACGGCTCGGTTGTGTTTACACAACGGCAGTAATCCACACGTATTATTTTCCTTAGTAACAGAACAAAAAGGACGGACGGAGACAAGTCGGCGAGAAGAAATTAGAGTAAGTACTCTGCTCAGTCGGTTCCCATGGAACAGGCAAGTTTATATTAGATTAATGGAGACTGATAGTCTGAACGAAGATAAATATGAAAGAAGACACTACAAAGAGATTAGACACACTGCACAGACACCAGAAGACGAAAGGGGGCACATTGTCTGGGCTAAGCTAAATATGAAAGCGAACATAGCAAAATATTACAGAAAACTTTACAGAGTAACGGGGACTGGTTGTCTGAACTAAAGCAAAGACGAATGGAACATCACATAGGATTAGAACCCCTTAACAAAACATCAGGAGAGAGAAAACTGACATTGCTGGAGGCAATATTTTTATCATATAACCCAGAGAAAAACCATCCTTGGGCATTACGATAGTAATACGACAGCGACTTGGTTCGTCATTTCACGAGGGAAATTCAGGGACCTGTTTCTAGTGAATTCTTTATATGGAAACCAAGGTTAGTGTACCTATAGTTTGTAAATTACAAATATACCTCCATTTTACTTTTAGTTAAATACATGTATTTCTTACATATAACACGGTAAAAATTAACCACCGTTTCCCACCTCTTACACTAGCATATAAATGTCGCAATAAACACAGTGACGAGATTGAGTATATTTATAAGATTGCACAGTTTCCATAACCATAACGATGTAAATACTAGACACTTTTCCATTACTTCTTACATTAACCGGTAAACAGTGCAAAAAACACCGCGCAGAGATTCATTATATTGGTAAGATTTTACATACAAGAAAACACCCACACACCACATGCGTAGCATAGATTTACGGGGTACTTATGAGGCTTGATTATTTTATTCATATCAGTGGAAGAGACAAGATTGGGACTCTTTGAGATAACTCAGCCTTAATATTACTACCCTGGCTGGCGTTTTTGGGACGAGCTAATGTGTAGTGCCAACCAGATATACTGCGACGACACGTACCTCACAAATATCAATAATCAACGGCATCAAACCTACAAAACAACAGAGGGTTTAAGAAGGAATGTGCCAGGGCAAAGGAGCCTTTCTACAAACAACCACCCACACAAAAGCGTAATCATAAATTACACAGTAATGGATGTGTTACAATTAGCCGCCCACGAAAATTATTGATCAGAAGTGGCCAGAAGCACACGGCCGATCTTTTACAACCAGTGGCTACGAAAATTATTGTGATCCTAAATTAACCGCGGTAATGGGCATATTTCCCAAGTAAAACTGCCGCGCCAACACATAAAAATATATAACATATTTACATCAAGTGCCACATGTGCAAACACGCCATCACACCAAGCTCACATTGGGAAGAACAAATCGACACCTGAAGGAAATTAAGTGGGCCGTACATTGTTATTAAATACAGACAAAGACATGCCTATTGTGTACAAACGCTCAGAGCTTTATTGACATGCAGAAAGAGGCCAAGAAACAAGATATCCTTTTTTAATAGTTTAGTATTAGACTTCATGCACCACCATCATCACTTAATATTGGATTTAGATTAGATTGTGCATTTTATGTATTAACTACCACCTTCTTTTCCAGGTATAATTATATTTAGTTGTCATGTATTTGTATCATTTTATTTGGTCGTTGTGCTACATATACGTAATTCAATAAATGTTGTAATAGTGTTTGCGTTACCAACACACGTTACTTTTTTACATAGAGAAGGAAAGAGAGTGTGCGAGAGTTCTTTCTTTCTTACTCTTCTGTCCACTCAATAGGGTAGACGGGTTGGGGGCTCGCGAGCTATAGGAGAGGATAGATAGATTTGTAGGAGTGACAGTGTCAGGAGATTCAGAATCACTGGGATTATCTGCTGGGAACGTATCCCAAAGTCTCAAATTCGCCTTCTTCTGCTTCTACTGCCTATCTTTACCCGGTTGCAAGGCAAATCTGAGCCTTTGACAATGCCTACGCAACCAAGATAACTCTCCCTGGTTAATCCTCGGGTTAACCTTGTGACAGTCACCAATCAAATACTCCACCTTCATGGCCATAAAAAATAATCCACCTTCATGGTCATTAATCACATAATCCACCTTCATGGTC
>JAMPIV010014054.1:892500-928977 GCA_024509875.1 Oreohelix idahoensis | reverse complement strand
TAAGTCCTTCATACGTTTTTTTTCTGTTTTGGAAAGCTCAATCCAACGATCAACTGTGAGACGTGCCTTTGCAGTGAATTCTGAGAATTCTACACCCGTCTCAGGTACCATCGTTTTAAATAAAAGGCGATAGCCTTCCTCACTTAGCTGATATTTTTTTATCAAAGCCGCCCTAATGACATAATAATTATCCTTATCTGCTTCTCCTACAAGGCATAATCTAGTCAAAGATTCACCTTTCAAGTTTTCTGATAATTGATTAGCGTATTGTGATTTATCCACATTATGTGTACGACAAGAACGTTCAAATCTATCCAGCCAGAATGTAATATCGTCACTGGACTGATTGAACGGTGGAACCTTAACCTTGTAAGTAGAAGGTTTACCATTACCACTAGATGCCTGATTAACATTACTCATACTTGTCAATCTCAATTTCTCTAACTCAATTCATGTTCTCTTATTGCTTTTTTCTCTTCAGCATCTAATCTTTTTTGTTCAGCCTCCCTGTCTAATCTTTTTTGTTCAGCTTCCCTGTCTAATCTTTTTTGTTCAGCTTCCCTGTCTAATCTTTTTTGTTCAGCCGCAGCTTCTCTTTCCAATTTTTTTTGTTCAGCTTCAAATCTCCTTTCCTCTACCTGCATCTGCAATTTCTTTTGTTCAGCAGCAGCCTCAGCTTCTCTTTCTAATCTTTTCTCTTCCGCCATAGCTTTTCTTTCTTTCTGCCATAGCTCTTCTCTCTTCTGCAGCTAATGCTTTGTCATATTGAGCAACTGCCCATTGTTCTAATTGTTGACCAGTCTTATCAAGGGCTTTCCCTTGTGTAATGAAGTATTCTAAAGTAGACATGATGTCTAACAATAATACTAATCACCTGAACCAATAATAATACCACAAGTTCTCAATGACTTGATTAATCAGTATACTATCCCAATATCTGTGGGTCACAAGCCTTTAATAAGGTCTTGTATAATAGTAATAATAATCAGGTACTGGTTTATACCATAATCCAAGTGCAGTGCACAGGCAATTGTGTCTTATGAAATATACCTATATAAAACATATGTCAACCAACAGAATACATAAAGTACAAATAGGACTGACAATACAAGAACGTTTGCAGAAATCAAAATAAATCAAATAGGGAAATCAATGAAAATAATCACTGAATCTGCAAAGAAATAACAACACAAATGACGTCACAATATATGAATATAAATTGTGAATAGAACTGAAAGATAGAAAAGGTTAGACCAACAAATTACAAACAAATCAAAACAAAACTAAAGAACAAAGAAATATTACAAAAATAACAATAATTACAGACTTCACAGCTAACACAAAAGCAACAGTTGTCGCAGCAAATTTTCAATCAAGAAAATTGCACCTATAGAAAACGCCCACAACGGACCCTCTATGACGTGGGATATTCTGTTGTGAGGACGCCGCCCAACCTTAAACACAACCCGCTGACATAGAAACTAACATACTATACAAAAAAAATAACATGTAAACATAAATATATATAAATTATGTGTATGATAGTATGTGTTGCAAAATAGGCTCAGTTTTACAGTAATGGCAAAGTTATTTTTATGAAAATAAACAAACTGCCACTTTATTCAATTAAACATTCTGGCCTTAAATATTAAAGTTCATATATGGAAAACAAGAAGATCCATCGATGAAAATAGGACTTCTTAGTTCACTCATACTGTCTTCCTGTTAATATTGACAAGAATTGATCCAACTGTTCTGTGAAACTCTGTAATGTCTAATGTAAAAATGTCAACAACGCTGACCTACATACTGCATTCACTTGACAGGTCACGTGACGAAGTGTTGACAAATAGCAAACCAATACTGCAAGTGTGTCGTATCAGCCACAGGAAACGGTCTGGTATCGGTAATCTGTTGACTTCTGAACTTCTGCGAGGTCAAACCCAGAAAGCTGGTCCACCAGTTGATAAAGTTGATAAAGTTGGATTTTTTTATTCCCGTTAATGATATCCACCAAAAGATAGATATAAGTGGATGGAAGCAGACATCATCATCATCATCAGTTGATAAGATCTCTATGGTGTTGTTTGCTCCACTGTAGTGTATGGAATGTCAACTTGACCTACGCAGTGGTGTGTAGACATGGATTGAGTGTATAATGTGCGAATGATGATAAAGGTTCGTGGTGTTGACAAAAATGTTCTTTTCTCACACTCATGTATGGCTGGAAGTCATCGACACCAACGACTGTGTACCTTTTCTAAAGTTTAATTGGACGTACACACTCGACAGCACAGATAGTGACAAATCACAGGTTGCCATAATACATCATAGTACAGTGGATAAATGGTCTTGCAATGTTACATGGGCACTCATGTAGAATAATTGTATAATGGACTGTCAGTAGCCAAGCACTCAGTATCGCCCATACATATATATATCATCTGACTTCACTGACTGAGCACGTCAGCTTATAAACAATATTTCAGATGGCTTCTAAACCTAATCTCGTCTAGCGACGATTCTTCAACATAATGTTCAGCACATATTTTTCCATATAATAATATTGAACCGCTAGCAATGGGTTCTCATGTGTAGCAGTGATCTCTGGACTAATCAAGCGATAATACGGGCATCCCTTTTCTCTTCTTGAAAGTCACTACATGTTTTGGTTCCAAGATGGCTTCACTCGTGAGCTGTCACTCACGTTTGGATACAGATAATGAATCTGTCCTAAAGTTAGTCATTCATAAAACATTTCATTGCTCTGTAGATTTGATCATGAACAATTGACTGCAATCTACAGGATATAGTGCTGCTAGGAATCGAAGTCGTTTTCATCGAGTCAAATATATTCTCTTAGACATTCAAAACGTAACTATCGAAAATGGTGGCTTCGATCGAGAGTTCATAAGAGTATCTTTGATTACCTTGGTATAGGAAATATGAAACTGCCATTCCTTGGCAATACGAATAAACACTGGGGTAAAGCATACACGATAGGTTTAGACGACTATCACCTTCCCCACAAATACTGAGATCACTTTTTCCCCGGCGACAGGCCGACATGGAAAAACACAGTCCCTATCAGGACGAAGCCAAATCACACCACACTCTAGCGACACATCCGCCGAATAGCCTTCGACCTCTCTAGAGACAACAGAACATATAGTTCGACTTAGATATGTAAAGATATACAGATATAAGACAGACTCGTCCTACTCAGACAAACAATACACATAAATTCAGGCCATAGATATTCTGAAGCAAGAACAATCTATTATTACCCAAACAACGAATAAATCGCAGTAAAATGGATTCATCCGCGGAGTTTGATCGAAAGAGCCGACACAACTTTCAAGGGAAGTAACTCAATAATGACTTTCCCTTAAGCACTATTTTGCTTTCAAAATATTTGCGAAGATAACAAGAATACCAATGTATAATATTGTAAGATATCAAAGACTGCACGTATCAAGAAGTGCTTCAGCCTTTAGTGCGTACGGGAGGGGGTAAACTCTGGTTTTGAACCGGGGTCTCAATCGAGTTTGTTAATTTCATATCAAATTCAATTAATTTGTTCGACAATGGTACATCCTTTAAGACTGGCAACTGTGCTGTTTTTCAGTAGAGCCCTTGGTATTACTGTTTGTTGGCTTCTGGTAGAGAATAGTGGTCGCCGAACTTGACATCTTTAAAGGAGTCTGTGGGTTGCATTGTATACGCCATTCAACCATCATCATCTTCCTCGACTTCGGTTGCTATGGCGACAGCCAGGAGATGTCGAGGATGGCACCGTCTTTCCAAATATTTTCTTTAGCAGATTTATGTGGAAGACCTTCTCCTTTCCTTTGATGGAGATCTTGTAGTTGGTACGTGAGATCTTTTTAAGGACGGTAAACGGTCCTTGCCATCCGATGCGAAGTTTATTGCTTCCGGTTGGAAGTAGCAATAGGACTTTCTCCCCTGGTTGTAGTTCTCTCTCTTTTGCAGCTTTGTTGTATCTTTTAGTAATTTTAGCGCGGGCTTTCTTAAGGTTGGTAGTAGCTAGATCCCATCCTAGCTTTAGCCTTTCCTTAAGCTCAGATACATACTTGCTTGCAGAGACGACTGTCTCGTCAGCCTTCTGGTCTGTCAGGGACCGAAGTAAGGCTTCTAGTGGCCCCTTAATAGGTCTGCCAAATAAAAGTGTAGCTGGCGCAAAACCCGTAGACGCTTGGGGTACCTCTCGGTAGGCGAATAAGGCAGCCGATATATATTGGTCCCAGTCTTCCGGTTTCTCCTGACCCAGCTTACGTAACATCATGGTGAGGGTACCGTTAAAACGTTCCACGAGCCCATTTCCGGCCGGATGGTAGGGACTTGTGTGGATATGTTTGGCCCTCAAGATCTTAAAGATCTCCTCCATTAACAGGCTACGGAATTGGGATCCATTGTCCGTCAAAACTTGTTGAGGGAATCCCAACCGTGTAAAAATTTGCACAAGGGCTTCTGCGACATGCTTGGAATTAGTGCATGGTAGCGGTACGGCTTCGGCCCACATAGTGCAAGTGTCGACTAAGGTCAGGATGAACCTGTTCCTTCTTTTGGTCTTTTCCAGAGGACCAATAATGTCGACAGCAACCCGTTCAAATGGAGTCCCTACTATTGGCATTTGCCCCATAGGTACTGGGGGTGTCAAGTGCTTGGGTGCTACCCGTTTTCACTGGGCGCAGGATTTCACATACCTGACAATGTCAGAGTTCATTCCTGGCCACCAATAGTGGTTTTTTATTCGCTGAATAGTGGCGTTTTGTCCCATATGTCCGCTAAAGGGAAGAGAGTGCCCCATTTCTAAGATCTGGTTCTGTACTGCGTCGGTACTAGGAGCTGGTTATTCCCCGTGTCCGGGTTGCCCGTTCTACGATACAATACGCCATCCTTAGAAAAGATGTCTCCGTTGTGTCTGGGGTCCTTAGCCATGGGCAGTTTTTTAAAGCAGGGCGCCAGAGTAGGGTCCTTTTGTTGCGCCTCCTTCAGTTCATTCGGCAACAAATTTGGCGCAGGCTCCCTCTCCTTCTTGGCTTGCCCTCTTGTGGTTACCGCTGCCACAATCGGCTCCTTAGGTCTCCCAATGAACACATATCTACATCCCAAGATAACTGGGTAGATAGGATCATCCATAATGGCCGCTTTAATAACCCCTCTGACAAAATCAGTGGGTATTTTTACCAGTGCGATAGGGAAGCGTCCCTGGGTGCATCACTCCTGAAAACTCCACTAAGTTTGACGGTTTCCTCTGTCTCCTGACCGGGTTTGACTAGGTGCCTAGCGACAATACAATCAAAACTTAATCCAGTGTCAAAAAAGACAAGTAGTAGAGGTACCGTTCAAAATTACAGTTCCTCGAGTTGAGGGTCGGTCCCCCTCAGGTTGAGAATCACTGACATTGACTCTACCTTTCGAGGCTGTATGCAAACATCCAATGCGGTTTGCACCGGTTTGTTTGCCCTGATCAGACGTTCCTGGTGTAGGGGTCTTCCCTTTTCCTTGACCTTGGTGGCCGCGCTGCCACGTAGGCTTGTTGGGTTGATCAGAATTGTTGTTGGGGGGGGGGTCTCGGGTTTTGTAGAATTTCGATTTTTTCCTTGGGGGTTTTCTGGGTATTGTTATCTCGTTGGTTATAATGTTGAGAGGAAGTGGAAGAATAGGATGCCTGCTCTAGATTCTGTTTACGAGATGGCTCATCTGTGGGTTTACGTTTAGTGCTGGGAAGTTCGGCCATTGCATTGCTATAGCGTTCGGCTTTATTGAGTATGTCTTCAAGCCTGACTGCCCCCTGTTCAGCCAAAAAATCTACGAGTTTCATTCGACAAAGTGGATTTTATCTGCTCCACAAGAACAAGTTCGAGGAGTCCCTCATATGAAAGAGGTAGGTCAGATAATTCAATGCACTTTGTCAGATAACCCGTGAGACGTGAAGAGAACTGGGGAAATGTTTCCGTGCTCTCTTTTCGGCTGTTTCTGAACAACTGCAGAAACTTTCGGGCAGTCATCTCAAACTGCTGTAGTAAGGCCTTTTTCAACATGTCGTAATCATGTTGATTCGGTCCCAGCTTTGTGTACACGTCATAAGCATTGCCTTTCAGTGACATTGAGAGTTTAAGCGCCCAGCGGGTACTCTCTAATCCATAAAGATTCGCGAGTCTCTCGAATTTTTCTAGGTAGCTGTCAATTTTTTCGTTAGGGCTAGGAAAAGATTCTAAAGAAAACGACATAGCAGTTAATTGGGCAGATTGAGTACTGGAGAGGTCCATTGATTGAGACTGGGGCGAAGACGGCTCTCCGTTAGTCGAAGTAGAGGCGCCCCGACTCTCTAGAGCCTTAAGCGCCAGTTGATGCTGTCTTTCCTTGTCTCTCTCTCTCTCTGCGAGTTTCCATCTCTGCTTCAATTTTCTTCTGTTCCAAAAGACGTTCTTCCGCTTCTTTCTTATCTGCCCTCTCCTGGGCTTCTCTCCTCTCTGTTCTTTCTTTCTCTTCCTTCCTCTCAGCTTCTGCTCTCTGTTGCTCCGCCTTCCTCTCAGCTTCGGCTCTCTGTTGCTCCGCGTCATATATTTCCAATTCCTGGTTAATAAACGCGTTTGCAGCTTCTGCATCTAATCCTGCCTCTTTCGCTTCCAGCCTCAAGATGGACCTCATCTTTATCCTCTCTGCCATTGTTAAAGAATAAGATGAAGTATGCTTAGAGAACTAGTAAGAAGCAACGCGAAAGGGAGGAACTCTGAACCGCTACGAGAAAAAAACACAAGTATAAATTTACCTGTGTTACCTCCTACCTGTACTGTGCAAACTTATCGCTGCTATTATCTGGCAATTAAGGCTCTAAACGCAAGCGACTATGCCACTAAATGGTAAGTTACACTGGAAAAGAATCTACTTTTACTAACAGTCGAGAAAAATTTATATTAAAACAATTTAAAAGGAAAAAAATTTTTTTTTCCCTAAATTTTAAATCTCTGACAACAAACTCCGTCCCTAAAGTCAATTATTGAGATGAGACGTTGTTAACTTACTTTTTAAAAATCAGAACAATCCGTCTTTAGCTAAGCTCAACTCTTTTTAACTTCAAAAACCTTAGTGACTGTAAAACAATCACGCAATCCCAGCAACTCTTATAAAGAAAGAAATATAATTATCTCCGCCAGAGGATAATAAAATAGCCACATATTTTTGTTTATCTGTACTTTCTACTGCTGTGGAGAGAAGACAACCTGTAAATATGCTGTGTGGACAACCCAAATACTTAAAGAACGTTTGTCTAGGGGTGTAATTATTTATTTATTTCCCTAATTCACAAAGACAAATCATTCACACTCTACCTAGTTAGACCCAGACTAAATCAGACTCAAAATATCTTTAACCCGGCTATGCGATTGCCTCAAATGTAGCTCAAGATCCCAGAACCAGCCCACAAATATGTGTGCATCAAATGTATCTCAAAATTATCCCGGCGAGCCAGCCAAATATTGTCGTAAATTTATTTTGAGAGAAAAGAGTCTTAGAAATAGTGGTCCGGTTTAGAGTGAAAATGATGTAGGAAAAACTCAGTGATAGAAAATGTAGAGATTAAAATAGTTGCTTCACAGCGTGCTGGAGGAGAGTAAAGACAGACTTATTTACGACAAATCGTTTCTCTCAATCTTCTCTTTCCGCTCTCCTGGTCAAACAATTATTTGCCAGTTTTCCAGACACGCACTCTGCGCGCACACCGATTTGGTGTTTTTAAACACACACAGACGACGTAGATACAAACTATATTAAACGAATAGGGGAACTGTTGGGCCTTGGGTATCTCCAACACAGTACTAAATGAGTTTATGTGATTTTATTCACTTTAAACATCAATCACTAACAAATATCAGGTATTACATAAATTATCATAAGTACACAAATGCAAATAACAAGTTTGGGAGGGGGTGAAGAAGATTGGTATCGACTAAGCCCTTCCCGCTTATTAGACAAAGATAAACCCAGTCCAGAGATAGATAATATCAGGAACACGGGTACGTTAACCTAACAGTGAAGTTAAATTGCTCTGAAAGAGGTGTTACAAAGTTAGGTATAGGTGATAGAAAAAAACTGTACTTCCCAGCTGTTCTTCCCTTTACTAAGCAAATGGAAAGGAGGGGGGTTTTTAAAACAGAGTTAACCAATTATCAACCCCATCCCCTTAAAGGAACAGTGCAGGGAATACAGAAAAATTATATTACTAGGCAAAAGAAAGTTAACAAAGGGGTTACAAAAAGAAAAAGATTTAAATTTCCTGTCATTCATACACACGCGTGAGGATCCACACTCATATACTCACACACTTACCGAATGCAGCCTCAGACGATCCATAGAAGTAATAAAAACCAGCAAGTATTTAAATCTCTTGACAAATCTGTGAACTGTCTAGTCCTTCGATGTCCCGCCCCAGATGTATTGCGAGTTTTTGCTGGTAACAAATATCTTCCTTTCCTACTTATCGCAAGACTTGAAGTTCTAAGAGTGTCTGTGTGTTTGCCGCTAACAAAATTATTATAAAAAAACGAGGAGTCTATGGGATGGCACTGACACAGTTCGACACCGGGTAGTGAAAATGAAGTGGTCTCTTTAATCTTCCGCTATGGTAAAATTTCCTTCAATGCGTGTTGATAGTAAACTGCCCTTTGAAAAGTTTTATTAAAATCCAATTGAGGAAAAACTAGGCTCAGTCACAGTCAGGAAAATATGTACTCTCCTCACAGTAAACAGTTAAATATAATTATCGCTACTTATGCTGGCGATGATTACCTTCCAGTTTATCTTACATACCGAATTTTAATGGTAATTTGATGATTTGTGTTTAGGGCTTTACAATGTTGGTCACTGAGTGGGCTTTAATTTATTTAATAAAACTCTGACAGCTAGGTTACGCAAAGGACCGCCAAAATGAATTTAGATTATATTTTAAAATTAGAAGATTAGGAATTCTTCACTAAAAAGTTTATAGGATGATTTCTTTATTTCTTTTTTATTATTAGCTGGGACAGCAGGTTACGTAACTCTACTCAGTGTGAAAAAAAAATGTGTTTAAACAATACCGAAAAATCAAGCGCGATAAATTTCCCTTTAGCCTTTAATGGGGACCGCTCGAGTACGATTTAATGTGAAAGAAAAAAGGATTTAAATAAACCACTGCTGTAACTGTATTTTTTTTCTTGTTGAGGTGATCACTGGCCCAAGACAGTTTACATGTTGTTAGATGTGTAGTGCGAGCGTATGATGAGTTGAGTGGGGGTGCGAATGAAGACGCGAATGTGTTTAGGCTCGTATAGATGTAGATCCTGCAACCCATACTCTCACATGCAGTAATCAAGGATGCTTTGACACTGCAGGCATGTTTCAAGACATTTATTGACGGGAACACACATAATATCAACAGGAACAGTCAGTGTAACAAGGTCATGCTGACCTGACATCGATAGGTATACATTTGGCATTCAAAAAGGTAAACATCAGAATAGACGTGCATGGTCAATAGCAAAGTTCTTCAATAATGACAGTTCGTAGCGTCGCCCTTGGCGTCTCTGACTAAACGCGTCAGATGCCTTAGTTACCTTGACACACAGGTGCAACTTGGCACTCCCTGCCAATTGCACATATCAGGATGTAGTATAATAGCCGGAAGCACAGGCCTCGTCCTAACGTCGGCCGTGTACTTCTGTTAAATAGGTTATCACCAACCCTGCAGTAATACTTATTGTAGATAGAAGTTCCGCCAATCTGCGGCTCCCACAATATATCCTCGTCACTGGATTTCTGGACAATATAAGACTAACAGTCTTGGATGGCTACCTCGAGCACAAATATATAAGTTCTGAAATGGCGGATCCGTGAACTGCTGTTCACCCTAGGTAATCCTTTACATGTTCTGCCACCGAAAAGCGTAATAATGCATAAAGGTCGGTATTACCTGGTAAATGAATCCTCAGAACTACACAAGGAATTCTGTCGTCATCCCGACGCACAGAGATTCACTGGGGAAAACTGCCATAGCAGTTACTTCGAAGATTCTCCCCGAAAAACAATGGACTCTTGGTCCCTTCAGAAAAACAGGACCTCCCGGCTTCCCGGAAGTATATCTCACTCCCGCTTAAAAAACCTTCCCATAGGCCCACGCCGAACTGTCAACCTCTGACCCTAAAGGTCAAACACAATGAATGAATAAACAAGGGAAGACAACCCCTAATCAACCTGACATCGCAGGTAAAGACACAATTATACTTATGATACAAACATAAGCAAATAACTTGACAGATGACTCCGTCGAAAATGACAGCAACATTACTACCACCCCCCTGTAAAAAAAAAAAATGCAATTTTTTTTTTTTTTTTTAATATGTTCATGAGCAAGATAGCACCAGTATCACTTCTGTGCTCATGCAAACAATGAACCTAATATCAGGTACAATAGAAGAGGGTACAAATCATCTCCCAACATAGGAGAAAATATTTCCTTTAAGCCAAACAAACTAAGGGATACCATTCAAGAAACCTAAGTTGCTGGCAATACCAATCATATATCAAACATTACTAAATAATATAATCATAGCAATATACAAATGTCAATGCTATTTTAGCAACATATCACTGATGGATGGACAAAATGAAATTTGTTAAATTATCTAAACATCATCCAAATACATTTGTATTACAACATATTATGATATTAAGGACAGACCTAAGTCTGAAAATATATCAGGAAAAACTAGGACACAAGATTTAACTGGAATCATGTGGGCATCTAGACAATATGTCCGCCATCACATTATCCGAACCACGGATAGCTCGCACCGTGAAATGGAAAGGCTGAAGAGCAATAGCATAACGAGTAGATCTCGAGCTCTTCAAATCCTTACTTTGCATAGCCGTAAGAGCTTTTTGGTCGGTTTCCATAAAGAAATGCGCGCCCAGAAGGAACCTTTGTAGCTTAAGAATGGACCAAACCATAGCTAACAATTCACGGTCCAAAACCGAGTAATTCCTTTCTGCCGCATTCAGCTTCCTAGAAATATACATTACAGGATGCAGAGTTCCTGAATATTCCTGCATTAGTGCCGCTCCAATGCCAGTGGAAGAGGCATCACTACGAAGGACAAAAGTCTTATCAATCGTCGGTAGTCTTAAGATAGGATGAGATGAGAACAAATTCTTAACCTGATCCAATGAAGATTGGCATTCTTGGGACCAACGCACCATATTAGGAGAACCTTTTTTCAATAACGTTGAAAGTGGTGCCATAATGGAGGACAGATTCTCAATGAATCTTCCATAGAATTGTATCAATCCCAAGAGACTACGCACTTGCTTTTTTGTCTTCGGAACCGAGATATTTAATATCTTTGAAATGTTTTGGTCCTCTGTCTTCAACAGACCATGACCAACTCGATGACCTAGGAAGGAAATTTCACTAAACCCAACAAAAGCTTTAGAGGGTTTAGCAGTCAAACTATGCTCACGTAGAGTAGATAGCAATTCCTTCAGACCCACATAGTGTTCTTCCCAAGTATCGCTGAAAAGACAGATGTCGTCTAAATATGCAATGACATCTGCACGATCTGATAGAATTCGTCGCATCATGCGCACGAAAGTCGCTGGGGCGTTCATAAGCCCGAAAGGCATAAAATTCCATTGAAACAGACCCCTAGGTGTCGAAAAAGCAGTGAGAGGTTTGGCGTGTTCCGTCAATGGGACTTGCCAATAACCTTTCGACAAGTCTAGTTTAGTAAAGAATTTAGCTTTAGAAAGTCTAATAAGTAGATCATCTAATAACGGCATAGGTTCAGCATCGAACTTCGTAACTTGATTTAATTTGCGATAATCAACGCAAAGACGTATGTTATTGTCTTTCTTTCGAACAATAACTATCGACGAAGAATAAGCTGAAGTGGATGGTTCAATTATTTGTAGTTGAATCATTTCATCCAATTCTTTCTCGACTTGTGCTTGAAAATGAATAGGTATTGGGTATGGTCTTACTCTGATCGGATTACGATCAGTAAGTATGATGTCATGTTCTATGACATCTGTGTGTCCAGGAATGTCGGTAAGGACATCCTGATATGATTGTAACGTAGAGGATACTTGACGTTGTTCCTCAAAAGACAAGTTAGAAGAGACTGTAACGTCTCTCCACGATTCCGTTGAAATAAGTGGAATCGTAGGAAGAGGTAAGTTCACGTCAGAAAAAATAGTTTCCTCATCCTGTATAACGGACAGGGATGAGATGTGACCATGTTGAACTGGAGAGTCGTCCGTCGCCTGGAAAATAGGCTGTAAATAGTCTGGACGTTCAATAAACTCTGTTAACATATTTATATGGAAGGTTTTATGCCTTCCATCCACATCGACAATATAGTCGACATCAGAAATTTTTCGAGACTATAGTGTATGGACCCTTCCAAGAAATGAGAAGTCTATTCTCTCTTGAGGGCAGTAAGACATATGCTTTGTCTCCAGGACAAAGTTGACGTAGGCGTCTTTTCTTATTAGCAAATCGCCTAGCTTTTTCTTTCGCAAATTCGGAAGATGAAGTTGCTAACCTGCACGATTCGATAATCTTTTCTCTAAGAGCTATAACATATTCATATGACGATTGTGTATCATCGTCAATATTATCGGAAGTTATCAAATCGTGTAACAAGGACATTGGCCCGCGCGGTTGCGCGCCAAAGACAAGTTCGAAAGGAGAAAACCCTGTATGCTCGTTGGGAACCTCTCTATAGGCAAAGAGGACTGCAGGTAAAACCCTGTCCCAATCTTCAGGATGATCCTCCGTTATCTTGCCAAGTAAGTTCTTTAGTGTCCTGTTAAGACGTTCTACCAATCCATTGGACATTGGATGATAAATACTACTGAGAGACCTTTTAATGTCTAGCGTAGCCATTACCTGAGACATAACGTCCGAAATTAACTGAGTGCCGTGATCCGACAGTATTTCTCCGGGGAATCCCAGACGAGAAAATACGAGCCAAAGAGCATCAGCGATATCGACAGTTGATATGCTCTTCAGAGGAATAGCCTCTGGCCAACGCGTGCACATGTCCACGCAAGTGAGGATAAATTGGTGTCCTCTGGCTGACTTAATTTTGAACGGACCAATGATGTCTATAGCCATTTTCTGAAACGGCCGAATCGGAATATCTGCAGCCTGAATAGGAGCAGCATGTCTCGGACCCCTAGACTTGACCTCTTGACAAATTTTGCAAGATCGGCAATAAATTCGGATGTCTTTATTCACGAATGGCCAAAAGAATGACGCAAGGACTCTAGTTTTAGTTCTGGAAAAACCCATGTGTCCCGCACACTGAGAATCGTGTGCATGCCGAAGAATTAAGGCTCTCATACACTTAGGCACAAGAATTTGCGAGTGCATAGACTTGTCCGAGTGTTGTACCATTCGTACCAATATACCATTCTTCATAGTGATATACGATTTGTGATTCGTATTTTGATTGGGATCCCCTTTCTTTGCAAGAAGGAAGTATTTCTTCAAAGAAGGATCCTCTTCTTGACGTTTAACAAACGAGTCATGGGAAATCACCAAGTGCTCGTCTTGGCTATCAACTTCATTACTATTATCAGATGAAGTTGGGGGATTAAGAGCTTGAGCTCTTGTCACCACTGCATTGACCGTTTGAATGTTTTTTTTCTTCCCAACTAGAAATTTGTTGCGGGGTGCATTCCTTAACCCCATGAATACGACCGATTATAAGATCCGCAATAGGATTAGGAAGAAGACATGCATGGACATCTCCTGTGAAGAAAGGAGTGTCAATCCTAATAATAGCAGTAGGATAGCTTTCCATAGTACCACCAAATGTAACACATTTGATTGTTTTTCCCGTGGCACAGCAAGGATCTATCAGAGACTCCTTAACCCCGACGGTAGTACATCCCGAATCGAAAAGTACTGAGACTAGCCTATCATTTATTAGACCTTTATGTAAGATGAGAGATCCTCTCCCATCATGCGCAACTGTAGCAGGTAGAGCAGGAAGAGGGTGACCACAACTTAGCGTAGATACAGTTGATGAGTCAAACAATGTTAAGCATTGGGGGCATTCAGTTGCTCTCCCAAAATCGAAAGCACAACCAGTGATAGCCCTAGAGTTACCACTATCATTTACTGTATTACAGACTCCATCAAACTCTTGTTGCGCAGAGTTTGCCTGTTGGTAAGGTCTTTTTTTGTTAAACCTAGGTCTACCTCGATTATCATTTCCCCTGTAATTATTTCGACTATCATTTCCCCTGTAATTGTTATCATATTGCCTATTGTAATCATCATTCCGGTTTGAATCCCGGTTTCTAAATTCACCATCGTCATAATCTTGACGTCGAGAATGATTACCTCGAAAATTTGAATAGTTATTATTTGGATAGCCTTTACGAAAGTGTCTCAAATTATTACCACTAAAATTACGAGAACTACCATCTTGTCTCCACTGCATAGACGAAGAACCATCATGTGTTGGATTACTCCGCTTCTGAGTGTAATTTTGATTACTTCCCCTATTCCAATTTTGTTGAGCACCCTGAAATTTTTTTTCTGAAATTAGGGCCATATGGTGTTGCCGAAGCAGCTGGCAACCCTTCTTTCACTTTAGAATTGCTAACTGTAGCATGGGGATGTGCTGTGGCATACTGACAACAGTATTCCTCCATTTCTTTTAAGTTTTTAGGCTTACGCTCATGAAGGAATGCAAGAAAAGAATCATTAACAGATGACAAAACCTTATCTCGCAATAATAAGTCCATTAGACCTTCATATGTTTTCTCAATCTGAGACAACTCAACCCATCGTGTAAATGTACGACGTATCTTTGTAACAAAATCAGAGAAATCTACTCCATTTTCTGGCAACATTGTCCTAAAACGAAGACGATAGTCTTCTTGTTTTAATTGGTATTTCTTTAGTAATGCTGCCCTGACAACATCATAATTAGTCCTCTCATGTTCGTCTATTGTCATAAGAGTAGTCACTGTGTCACCTGTAAAAAATGGCATCAGTTGTTCAACATATTTTTCCTTTTTTATGTTATGCGTATCGCACAAAAATTGGAATCTATCTAGATAATCTGCTACGTCATCCTTTAAAGGATTGAAATGAGGCAATTTAATCCTACTAACAAACTCCTTTGTCGTACTCGAAGTTGTTTGCTGAGCACCCGTACTCGCCAATTTCAATTTCTCTAACTCCAAAATTGCGAGTTTTTTCATCAAGTTCCATCTTCTGTTTTCTTTCCTCATGTTCCATTTTTCTAATTTCAGCCTCAGCAGCAGCTTGAAGTTTTTTTTTCTCTGCAGCAGCTTGAAGTTTTTTTCCCTCTGCAGCAGCTTGAAGTTTTTTGTCTTCCATTTCCATCTGGAATTTTCTTTCATCAGCTGCAGCTTGAGCTTTCCTCTCCTCAGCAGCAGCTTGAGCTTTTCTCTCCTCAGCCTCTCTTTGATACCTTCTTTCTTCAAGTTCTAATCTTCTATTCTCAGCTTCTAGCTTCTTTAGTTCAGCTTCTGCTTTCAATTTAATTTCCTCTTTTTGTTTCTTCTGACTTTAATGCAATGGCGAATTGAGCAGATGAATATTCTTCCAATTCTTTACCAGACTTACCAAGGGTCAACCCTTGCTGGATGAAGAAATCCAATGTAGACATTCTGTCTAATGAGATCAGAAACCTGAAAAAAAATTAAATAAATTACCTTATCCCACTTCAATGGGAGACAAGTCTGAAATGCTAGACTTGTATACTCACTTCACTTTATTTTACTGTCTCAATCTTTGTAGATAACAAGTCTTTTATCAAAGAACTTGTATAAATATCTTATATAATATTATTTAACAAACTCTATATGAAGAGTCTACCTTATCAATAATATCAAAACATGACCAAGTATGTGTATGTAGACTGTGCATGACAGTAATGTAGTACAACCAAAAAAAAAATACAAAGACAAAAATACAAAACAATACAAATGGCAACACTGTTTTAACCAAAAATGTGTAGAGAAATACACAAGAAAGGAGAGACCTACAGAATACAAACAAAACAAATCGACAATCAAAACTGAAAAACAGACAAAATATTACAAAAACAACGTTAAGTACAATTACATCACAGCTAACATCAATAGCGACCAATTGTCACTAGCAAATTTCCAAATTAAGAAAATTTGCACCTACAGACCGCTTACAGTAAGCCTCGATCAAGTGGCATATTTACCGTAAGACCCACCAACCGAAAAACCCGCAGAAAAATACACAAAACAGTAGAAGTGACATAAACATATAGCAATCAATTTCAATGTGTTGCAGAACAAGTTCAGTCACAGCTGAAACTAAAATAAATTTCTTGCTCCTTGCGAACACAGAAACGAAATGTCAAACGCGCACTGAACGTCAAATCCACTGTAACATAAAGTGGTATTCACGAACCAAAGTTACTATGACCTTCTCAAATTAGGGCTTGCACATTGAATGTTTACAATTTCACGTACTGTTTACAGACACTTGACCTCCAACAATGTAGCTTGAATACTCTGACCTAGAAAAGTCTGTTGTTGAATGAAACGTGTAACAACCCGCAGTACTGTTTACAATAGGAACCCCGCCTTCTATGCAGTTATGGTCCACGTAGCAAATGCCTAGTAGTTCACTTCAGTACTTGTCTTGTTATGCTTTATGTAGCATTATAATATAAATGCTCGTACTGTTTATTTGTGTCAACCGTTGATGACCTATATCTGTCCTGTTGTAGCCAAAACTTGCAAATGTAGAATTAGCACTGTGTGTTACGGCTGTCCCGTGTGTAGCTTAGACCCACAGATCAGAAGTGTAATGTGTACTTGTCCTTCTTGTAACTTTCTCGACAAAACTGGAGACATCATACATGTAACAGCCAACCAGGAATGTAAATTTCTGGATCCATAAATGTCAACAATAATGTCAAATGCTCGCTCTGTTCTTTTTAAACCCACAGATCTGGTCCATCAGAAATGTAAGTTTCTAGGCCACATTGGCGACAAGAAATGTATCATAAGAGCCCACGTAACTGGTCCACCAGAAATGTAACTGTCTTTTTTTTCTTGTTGAGGTGATCACTGGCCCAAGACAGTTTACATGTTGTTAGATGTGTAGTGCGAGCGTATGATGAGTTGAGTGTGGGTGCGAATGAAGACGCGAATGTGTTTAGGCTCGTATAGATGTAGATCCTGCAACCCATACTCTCACATGCAGTAATCAAGGATGCTTTGACACTGCAGGCATGTTTCAAGACATTTATTGACGGGAACACACATAATATCAACAGGAACAGTCAGTGTAACAAGGTCATGCTGACCTGACATCGATAGGTATACATTTGGCATTCAAAAAGGTAAACATCAGAATAGACGTGCATGGTCAATAGCAAAGTTCTTCAATAATGACAGTTCGTAGCGTCGCCCTTGGCGTCTCTGACTAAACGCGTCAGATGCCTTAGTTACCTTGACACACAGGTGCAACTTGGCACTCCCTGCCAATTGCACATATCAGGCTGTAGTATAATAGCCGGAAGCACAGGCCTCGTCCTAACGTCGGCCGTGTACTTCTGTTAAATAGGTTATCACCAACCCTGCAGTAATACTTATTGTAGATAGAAGTTCCGCCAATCTGCGGCTCCCACAATATATCTTCGTCACTGGATTTCTGGACAATATAAGACTAACAGTCTTGGATGGCTACCTCGAGCACAAATATATAAGTCTGAAATGGCGGATCCGTGAACTGCTGTTCACCCTAGGTAATCCTTTACATGTTCTGCCACCGAAAAGCGTAATATAAAGTCGGTTTACTGGTAAATGGCAGAACCGTACACAAGGAATTCTGCTCATTCCGACCCACTGGGGAGGTAATCCTCTTACATGGACCTTCTGCCACCGAAAAGCGTAATGCATTCTTCCAAAGGGTCATCGGTATAACCCGAAAAACCTAAATTCTGAATGTCAACCTCTACCCCGAAAATGGAACACTGAAACTCCTCAAGAACTACACAAGGAATAAAACAAGTCGTCCTATCCCGACGCACAGAGATTCACTGGGGAAAACTGCCATAGCAGTTACTTCGAAGATTCTCCCCGAAAAACAATGGACTCTTGGTCCCTTCAGAAAAACAGGACCTCCCGGCTTCCCGGAAGTATATCTCACTCCCGCTTAAAAAACCTTCCCATAGGCCCACGCCGAACTGTCAACCTCTGACCCTAAAGGTCAAACACAATGAATGAATAAACAAGGGAAGACAACCCCTAATCAACCTGACATCGCAGGTAAAGACACAATTATACTTATGATACAAACATAAGCAAATAACTTGACAGATGACTCCGTCGAAAATGACAGCAACAACTGCGCGAATTCTAGTGGTTAAAAACACACATCTATAAAACTAGGACTTAACTGAATTTATTAATTATAAATTCCTTCGCGACTTTAAAAGTTAATTTAAGCATCTATTATCTTTTGAAATAATATAATAGATAGATCATTATATTTACAACTGGAACTATTGCGATGGTTTAATTTAATAGATTTAAATTAACACAAAATCCATTGAAATAGAATGACTGAACTAGACCACTGATCACTTTACACAATATATTACCGCTTTGCACAGAGTAGAAATCACTGCAAATATATATATAAAATCCAGGGGAAAATCTATAACAAGATTTCAATAAAGCTAGTGCTTCTGTAAAGGTCTGGCCAGCGAGTGATAAAGTGTCTATTCTTCATGGTCTATTTATCTAAAATGGAATGTAAGTTGAGTGGGACATGAAAAACTTGACAGCTTATTTCATCCCAGGAACTTTTGGGGATCTGACCGCCAAATCAAGGGGAGAAGCCGCCCCCTGGTCTTCGTATCTCCGCTCGCTGCTGCCCGTTTCGGCTTTCCCCGTTCGCTCGGTTCTGCGATTGACACCGAGACGCGAAAATAGCGGCAAGAAACTGCGTCTCGTATCAGGGACCACTACTGTCTTTGATAGCGCCGATAGTCTCCCCTGAAATCCCTCAGTCTGTCTCTTTGATCGTGGTCGCATTATCTGTTAGATTCTGGCAACGCCCCCCCCCCCCCCCCCCCCCCCACTGGCCAAGTTAATGAAAATAACTGCCTATGATTGTTCAAGAGATGTTACTGGGCGTGATTTAATCTCTCCTTAAATCAATGCGATGACCAGAATAAACGATAGGTAAACTCTCCGCATATCAATCAGCAAACGTGTTTGCCCTCTGTGTGGAACAGTTGCGTAGCTAATGAATCCACGTGAAAGAAGTCCCGTTTTTACAAGAAGTTACAACAAAGTTCAGGGTCAGCCGAGTTCGTCCATCACAGAGACCCCCGAAGCAAACCTTATATTAAATGTCTCTTACAACATGTCTGAGGAAGCCATGGTTCTGTTCTCTCTCTCTCTGTCTTCTCAGACAACTCTAAAAACCCACAGGGTATAGAAATTAGAAGGCAACAACAAATCAACATTGTTAACATTATCAACAACGCATGCAAACATATGTTAACTAATTTTATTATGGCTGGACTCAGCAAATCGATTATTTCGTCGTTATCAATTCACGTTGTCAGTAGGCGTTCTGGGAAGTTCCAGGGATGTTCTTCAGACTTTTTTTCTGGTTTGTTTAATTCTCTCCTACTGAAAAGTCCATGCATACCATTGATCCATCTTTATTTTTTGGACTTTCAGAGTGCCCTAACTTCTTGTGACTTGAATGAGCATTGCAATATGATAAGTGTTCAGATTTCATTCTGGTCAGATATCCAAACCATTTCATTCGTTGTCGATCCGCATCTTCCATGCAAGCATGAGTTTTAACTATTTCTCTTGTGTTATTTCTGATTTTGATCTTTTGCTCTATTCATTCATCTTTATCACCATCATCATCTTTATCACCATCATCATCTTTATCACCACCCATCAGCTAACCAAGGAGCATAAGCCTACAACAAACGTGTGCCAAGTCTAACTATTCCGTGCCATCAGCTCAAGGTATTTCCATGTCTTGGTCATCATCTACATGTCTCTCTCTAGCTCTCTTCTCCGTGTGTTCCTTGATCCCCTATACCTCTCTTAACCTGGGAATTCCAGAAGCAGACCTGCCTAGCAATCTTATCAACAGGTTTCCTCAAATGTGCGTCTTATACACCTGCCTAGCAATCTTATCAACAGGTTTCCTCAAATGGGCGTCTTATACACCTGCCTAGCAATCTTATCAACAGGTTTCCTCAAATGTGCGTCTTATACACCTGCCTAGCAATCTTATCAACAGGTTTCCTCAAATGTGCGTCTTATACACCTGCCTAGCAATCTTATCAACAGGTTTCCTCAAATGTGCGTCTTATACACCTGCCTAGCAATCTTATCAACAGGTTTCCTCCAATGTGCGTCTTATACACCTGCCTAGCAATCTTACCAACAGGTTTTCTCAAATGTACGTCTTATACACCTGCCTAGCAATCTTATCAACAGGTTTCCTCAAATGTGCGTCTTATACACCTGCAGAGTCCATCTTCTCATCTCTTGTTCGCCCCCTATATAGCATTAAACAGACACTTCTGCTGCCCCCCTACATGAACCTTGCGTCAAAGCAAGTGCTCCTGTGGTGGTGGTTTCTGTAGCTATTTGTTTTACATCATGAGGTTGCCAGCCTCATGCACAAACTAACATTAATCGACTTATACAACTGTTGGCCACATATTCAGACCACACATTTCATAATAGCCACTTTACTTCAAATAAATGTAACGATATCAGTGGATAGATAACGTTAAGACAATCTCTATTACAGAATAGAATGCAGAACATCGTAAAGCTCAAAGACCTGCGGAAACAAAGCAATTTCTTAAAACAGCTTCAGTATTTTGAAAACAGAATGCTGTTTGAAAACAGTATACGTAGAGGGAAATCAACTAAACTAAGGCTCTTGATATATCTTCTTCATCTTTTCTCTTTTGATTCGTTACAGAGCGTGGAACCATCACTGCACTTGTTCCCCTTGCACGCAGCCTGAATCAAAGCATTCATGTACTCTTGAAGCAGTAGTTTAATGTAGCAATTTATTTTACATGGTGTAGCGGGAGGTTATTTAAAATTATTTATTATGTAATAGTATGCCAGTAAAGAGTTCTGACCTTACAAGTAATACCCCAGTCTTAGAAATAAGCACTGGTGTATTGTTATCATAAAAATAGTCAGACTGTGAAAACCCTGGCCCAGTTGGTAAGAAGTAGTACCAGGATTTAAGGTGTCTCCTCCCTGTGACTATCTTATGATTACTTATATGCTAGGGGATAAGCAAAATGTACATTCACTGAACCCACAAAATGGAAGAAGTGAATAAATCCTCAGGTACAGTCAAAATAGTTTAATAATTGCACTATTTTTCTATTTCTACTAGTTGGAAAAGAGTATACACATATATATAAAAATATTCACACAATTACTATTATTGTCTGTTTAGACTTCAAGATCTTAAATAATAAAGTTACTGAAATCACTGTTATTAGTCCTTTGAATTTAAGGATAACTGTCATCAGTTGACTGAGTTTATGTATGGTTACTTATTGGTTTCAACTATTGGCTGTTTCACGCGTATAGGTGGTCAGTGTCAAACAGGACACTTATCTTTCCAACTTGATACTGCTGAAACTGTCCTTTGCTGATATCAGACTTGGTAGGCCCAACAGTAGGGATGCCAATGACCAGTTGAAGTTCACTCTTTGGGGTCCTGCACTTTTGTGGGATTGCCTCGGATGAACTGCACCGGCTTCTGATACTGGACAGTCTGGTTTGAGTTATTTCATGGAACCCTCAGACTTCAGATACTGGACTTAAAAATGTTTCTGGCGATCCGCTCACAATTCATGGATAGTGGCGAACTCTGCCTCCAGTCTGGCTCAAACCTCTTTCGTTGTGTATCTCTCTCAGTTTACCGATCCGCTACTTATACGCAAAGCGCGGACGTATCGGAGAGTACCGACGTCACAGCCTAAACCTAACCTGAAAAAATCCTTCCCGAACAGTGATTTCGGCCGATCTGTGCGTCGACTGAAATTTTGCCTTTATCATTCTCGGCATATATAATATCCATATTGTTCCATCTTATCTAGTTTTATACAGCTGATAAAACTCTATCTTCCTATCCATGTAAATTCCCAAACTGTTATCTGTTGCTTTTAATATTTAGAACAGAAGTGGGTTTACATGCTTTTAGCGTAACTGTGGGCAGCCGAAATACGCATATATCTCCGTAAATGAGAACTTCCTACCGTTCCATCTTATATGCAGTTATACACCATCCTTCCCTGTACTGAAATGTAAAATCCTTTTCATACGGATTCCCTTCGTTTTTATTATCGTTGGCGATTTCCTCTGTCCGATACACATTTCGCTGATACGCCGCCATTTTGAAAGCGGTCACTCGATCGTAGATGGGTTTATAAATCTAACTGAACTCATTTGCAATGACTTGAAACCAATTTCGCGACATAGCTCCCCCATATTTTAAGCTGGATGATATCTAGCTTAACTATTGGGTACAAGACAATTGCAAATCGACCATTCCGAGGTTAGTTTTCCTTCCTTCTATCCTCCTCAAGCTCTGTGGGATGGCGACTAAGAAAATATGCGCCCACATTCTGTTTTCCAATAATATATTCATCCTTTACTATCTCTCTCCTTCCGGTTCGGCTTTTCATCCAGGCTCTTACTGCTGGTGAAACGGGGTCGGTAGGTTTCCCATGAAGTTTACCGCCCTCTTTTCGATGATAGTTGGATGTGGTTTTCCCTCGCAAATCCGTAGGTTTTTGATTTTCGCTACATGATTTGTTCCTTTTTTCCAGCGCATGGGGTTCAGACTGCAATTGAACCTGTGTGGGATATTTCCTTTCCCCTCCCGTGCAAATCTCGGGAGTACCCCTGATTGCTGGTTTGCTTGTAGATTTTTGATGAAGACTCTTCCATCGACTTTCTGAATCTACATAGGTGCACTCTGGACAGGAATTTACATACTGATTTATGTCTTCCGTAATACCTGGCCAGTAGAACTGGGTGGCTATTCTTTGTTTTGTGGCACCATTACCCAGGTGTTCACTCAAAGTTGATATGTGTCCCCAGCCTATAACCTTATTCCTATAGGTGGATGGTACAACAATTTGACCATGACTTTTCGTCCCTCTGCCAGCTTTCCTGTACAAGAGTCCATGTTCCCTATAGAAGTGTCCTTTCCTTGGTGTGTTATGTGTCTTTGACAATTTGCCAAAACAAGGCTTCAATGTGCTGTCTGCTTCTTGAGCCCGTTTCATTTCAGTCGAATGAAATTTTAAGTTGGTGTCCCTCTGTATGTTCCTGGAGTCAGACCTGGTCTGGATTTCTGCCATAACCATAGGTTTTACAGGGTCTCCCAAGAAAACATATTTACGCCCCAACATTAGGGGGTAAAAGGGATCATCTATCACAGCTGCATTTATCTCTCCTTCCACATAGCGACAACTGACATGAATCTTTGCTATGGGTAAAGTAAGGGGTGATGTTCCTTTTAGTGGCCCTTGAATCTCTACTGTTTCTGTGGTGATTTGTTCAGGGCACACCAGGGATGCACACACGACTGCGTCATAGGACAAACCTGTGTCATACATTCCTGTGACTTGTTTGCCATTCACAGTCACTATCTCCTGGGTAGGTGGGTGATGGAGGCTATTCTGACTCACAGTCAGTTCCTTCCTAACAGAAGTCCTCACCTGTAGACATGCAGCATGATGAAGGGGTTTTTTCCTCCCACATTCATCAGTGTTGTGGTTGCTCATCTTACAAAATTTGCACCACTTATCTCCCTGTTTGTAGGGTTTATTTTCCTGAGTCCGAGGGTTTTTGTCCTTATTATCCCATCTTGGCTTATTTCTGTACGTTTGGTCCTTTTGGTCGAACTTGGTATTGTGTGGTGGTGGCTTATATCCTTCTACTTGCTTTCTGTTCGTTCCTACCAGTTCAGCTTGAGCTGCTTGGTATCTCTCTGCACATCTCACAGTGTCTTCCAGCCTCTCTGCTGCTTGTTCCATCAGGAATTTCCTCATTTCTGGAGACATGGAATCTTTCACTTGCTCTAACATAACCATTTCTTTCAGATCCTCATAGGTTTTCTGATACTTACCTAAACTACTCCATTTCCACAAATACGTTTCTAGCCTAGCTCAGAACTGGTTATATGTTTCTCCAGGTAGAGGTTTAGAAGTTCTAAATTTCTTCCTATATGCCTCAGAGTTCTTTTCATACCGGATCAGTAAGGCTTGCTTTAGTATTTCATAATTTTCCTGATCTTCTTTGGGGAGTTTCAGAAACACATCATATGCAATACCTCTCAATCCCTGGGATAACTTTAGACTCCATTTTTCCTTTTCCAGTCCATATGTAGAGGCTAGCCTTTCATACCTATCCAGGTACGACTCAATTGCGTCCTCCTTTTCAACAAATGGATCCAGGTGGAAGTTCATGGCCCCATTTGCTGTGTTCTGAAAAGAGCTATTCGCAGAATGAGGTGAGCTATTACCATGGGTGATAGTCCCAGCCTGAAGTTCAAGATCAAGCTGTCTCATTTTCAGCTCATGGTCTCTCTCTGCTTGTAACCTCCTTTCTTCTCTCTCAGCTTCTAATTTCTTGGCTTCTCTTTCTGCATCCAATTTCGTGGCTTCTCTTTCTGCTTCCAATTTCTTGGCTTCTCTTTCTGCTTCCAATTTCTTGGCTTCTCTTTCTGCTTCCAATTTCTTGGCTTCTCTTTCTGCTTCCAATTTCTTGGCTTCTCTTTCTGCTTCCAATTGCTTTGCTTCTCTCTCGGTGTACTTTTCACATTCCGTCGTGACATACCGGATCAGAACGTCACCATCCATGCCAAGCTCTTTTCCCACCTGCAGTGTAGCAGACCTAAATTTGACTAAGTCAGCCATGATGTATCTGTAGTCTAGTAGGGCAAGCGATCTTACTCAAACTAATTTACTACAATATAATTAACTTATTTAAAATTAAAGTTAATTAAACTGACTTCACCATATATGAAACAGCTGTCTTATCTGTACTCAATGGTACTCCTACAAAAAATATAATTATTTCCTATTATGTTTACTCTTTCCAAAAAAAAAATTTTACAAAACAAAATCTTCTACACAGCAGAAATAGAAAGTTGGCTCAGGAATATCAAAGATCTATCCCGGACGAGCCCCCACTGTAGCGGGAGGTTATTTAAAATTATTTATTATGTAATAGTATGCCAGTAAAGAGTTCTGACCTTACAAGTAATACCCCAGTCTTAGAAATAAGCACTGGTGTATTGTTATCATAAAAATAGTCAGACTGTGAAAACCCTGGCCCAGTTGGTAAGAAGTAGTACCAGGATTTAAGGTGTCTCCTCCCTGTGACTATCTTATGATTACTTATATGCTAGGGGATAAGTAAAATGTACATTCACTGAACCCACAAAATGGAAGAAGTGAATAAATCCTCAGGTACAGTCAAAATAGTTTAATAATTGCACTATTTTTCTATTTCTACTAGTTGGAATAGAGTATACACATATATATAAAAATATTCACACAATTACTATTATTGTCTGTTTAGACTTCAAGATCTTAAATAATAAAGTTACTGAAATCACTGTTATTAGTCCTTTGAATTTAAGGATAACTGTCATCAGTTGACTGAGTTTATGTATGGTTACTTATTGGTTTCAACTATTGGCTGTTTCACATGTATAGGTGGTCAGTGTCAAACAGGACACTTATCTTTCCAACTTGATACTGCTGAAACTGTCCTTTGCTGATATCAGACTTGGTAGGCCCAACAGTAGGGATGCCAATGACCAGTTGAAGTTCACTCTTTGGGGTCCTGCACTTTTGTGGGATTGCCTCGGATGAACTGCACCGGCTTCTGATACTGGACAGTCTGGTTTGAGTTATTTCATGGAACCCTCAGACTTCAGATACTGGACTTAAAAATGTTTCTGGCGATCCGCTCACAATTCATGGATAGTGGCGAACTCTGCCTCCAGTCTGGCTCAAACCTCTTTCGTTGTGTATCTCTCTCAGTTTACCGATCCGCTACTTATACGCAAAGCGCGGACGTATCGGAGAGTACCGACGTCACAGCCTAAACCTAACCTGAAAAATCCTTCCCGAACAGTGATTTCGGCCGATCTGTGCGTCGACTGAAATTTTGCCTTTATCATTCTCGGCATATATAATATCCATATTGTTCCATCTTATCTAGTTTTATACAGCTGATAAAACTCTATCTTCCTATCCATGTAAATTCCCAAACTGTTATCTGTTGCTTTTAATATTTAGAACAGAAGTGGGTTTACATGCTTTTAGCGTAACTGTGGGCAGCCGAAATACGCATATATCTCCGTAAATGAGAACTTCCTACCGTTCCATCTTATATGCAGTTATACACCATCCTTCCCTGTACTGAAATGTAAAATCCTTTTCATACGGATTCCCTTCGTTTTTATTATCGTTGGCGATTTCCTCTGTCCGATACACATTTCGCTGATACGCCGCCATTTTGAAAGCGGTCACTCGATCGTAGATGGTTTTATAAATCTAACTGAACTCATTTGCAATGACTTGAAACCAATTTCGCGACACATGGTAAGGTTGGCAGCACCAAACACAACCTCGTGTCTGAGGTTACAATAGCCTTATTCTTTCTTTCTCACTTCAGACACCCCGGGGGTCTACACACAAGATATGTTGATACCGGGGCCAAAGGAAAATAGAAATAACCAAAGAACTGACCTAAACGAATACGTTTTAATCAAGATCATAAAATAAGAACATTCAAGATAGCTAGCATAGGTTGAGTGAATACAGACTAACTGGGTATTTAAAGTTTACTTAGTGAAGAAATTATTGATGCCGGACGTAGAAATAACCAAAGAACTGACCTAACTGAATAAGTCCTAACCGATAATCAAGATCGTAATATAAGAAAATTCCAGATAGCTAGGATAGGTTGAGTGAATACAGACTTAACTAGGTATTTAAAGTTTACTTAGTGAAGAAATTATTGATGCCGGCCATAAAAATAACCACAGAACTGACATTAAATGAATATGTCCTAACCGATAATCAAGATCACACAATAAGAACATTCAAGATAGCTAGAGTAGGCTGAGTGAATGCAGATTAACTATTCATTTAAAGTTTACATACTGAAGAAATTATTGATGCAGGAATAAAAGGGAGCGATGAAGACGCTGGCGCTGGATAGGATACACATTGAGAATACCTGTTGGTAATCCTCATTCTGGAGTTCACAGGGTAAGAAATGACAGAGGTAGACAGAAAAATACATGGAGAAGAGAGCTGTAGACAGAAGTGAAAATGATGAAGGAAGATGTGGAAAGACCATGAGCTAATGGTACGCGAAAGGAGGACTTGGCATGTGACAGGAGGACTTGGCATGTGACAGAAGGACTTGGCATGTGACAGGAGGACTTGGCATGCGAAAGGAGGACTTGGCATGTGACAGGAGGACTTGGCATGTGACAGGATGACTTGGCATGCGAAAGGAGGACTTGGCATGTGAAAGGAGGACTTGGCATGTGACAGGAGGACTTGGCATGTGACAGGAGGACTTGGCATGCAAAAGGAGGACTTGGCATGCAAAAGGAGGACTTGGCATGTGACAGGAGGACTTGGCATGCGGAAGAAGGACTTGGCATGTGAAAGGAGGGCTTGGCATGTGACAGGAGGACTTGGCATGTGACAGGAGGACTTGGCATGTAACAGAAGGACTTGGCATGTGAAAGGAGGACTTGGCATGTGACAGGAGGACTTGGCATGTGAAAGGAGGACTTGGCATGTGACAGAAGGACTTGGCATGTGAAAGGAGGATTTGGCATGTGACAGGAGGACTTGGCATGTGAAAGGAGGACTTGGCATGCGTTTTTCGAAGTCCTATGCTCGTGGGGGAGCTGAACGGTGATGAAATGAATAAATAGAAGAAAAGTGAATCAATTGTGTGTAATAGCAGAAGCACTGAACAATAATCACAGAGCATAGAAAGAAAGACACAAGAACTATTAGTTACAAAAGACTCTTACTAAAACCACCGAAGAAAACGAAGCGTAATAAATAGGAGATAATTTTACAAATTGAAAAAGAAAAAAGAAGAAGAAGAATAAAAGAGTTTAAAAAAAGGGTTAGAGAAGAACACAAGAAAAAGATGAAGAAGTATGAGGGGGGAAGAGAAGTAGGTGGAAGAAAATATAAAGAAGAAGATTGAAGCATGAAAAAAAGAGACAAGAATAAGAAAAATGATGGATAAACTGCTTAGAAAGAAGTGGAGAAAGTACAAACAGATGTAGGCAAAATTTTGGGTCCTGCTTTCGTTTCAAACTTTGGACACCTGAAAATGTATGACGCTGATAACGTGTACCATCACAGACCTTTGACGCTAAGAAACCTGGTAAACTTGACATATTGGTGGCATAACAAACTTATAACAAACGTAACAAAACTATGACATTACAACAATTATGACATTACAACCGTTTGACATTATAGATGCGCCCTTTCCTATGCCACTATTTTGAACGAAACTATATATATATATATATATATATATATATATATATATATATATATATGAACATACATACATACCTTTGTGTAAGCTTCAGCCTCAGTTGGATTCAAAACATTTAGACAGTTGGCGTGTGACTTAAATGTATCAGCTGTCAGTGTAGCTTTGTAGTCAAATTTTCTGCAGCACGCAATAGGTATAACCTCTTGCGTTATGTTAGCTCTGGCACGCTCAGGGGCGGCAAAGAATCCATAATTTTTATGTGTGGCTGGGTTATATGGAAAATTTTCGGAGTAGTTTCTGATACCGCAACATTCAAACTGAAAAAAAAAGAGTAAGAATAATAATTGAGTTATTACTGTTGTGGTTGTTGTTGTTGTTGTTGTACTACGGCTGCTGATCTCGTCGCTCTCTCGCAGCCAAAGCCAAGTTTAAGAATTATCATGCGTTCTGTAGCTGTTGAATGGTGCTGTATAGAGTGTATGCTTTGTTGGGGAGCCCGGCAAAAGCTTCATTCATTCTATGGTGAGTCCCGAACATGTGAGCAGCACATGCTGAACTGTCTGTTATGAATGGGTACGGTTGCAACAATGTTTCTTTAATGGGTGTCCTATCCAACGCCATGGTTTATCTTCTCACCTCCTGTTCCACTGGCACCAGTCGAGTTCATGTCAGCAATTCAACATTGAAGATCTCGCCATACCATTTCAGTCATATTTCTCTTCTT
Source organism: Oreohelix idahoensis (assembly GCA_024509875.1). NCBI lineage: Eukaryota > Metazoa > Mollusca > Gastropoda > Stylommatophora > Oreohelicidae > Oreohelix > Oreohelix idahoensis. The sequence goes on along the minus strand of JAMPIV010014054.1, from coordinate 899,570 downwards.
ACTTGAAATAAATAAATTTATGACATCCCATTACCAATGTTCGGCAGTACGTATGATACGCACTGTATTTTTGACATATTATACGCGTAGGGTAAAACTTCCGTACGTTGAAATACGTTGCATCACTGCGTCAAATTAAATTTTTTTCTGTAAATCTGAACGCCTTAACACATGTTCGTCTAGCAATTCAAGCTGTAGTTTAAATAAAACATATATGTATGATATTTACCTTTACAGTGCGAGCAAAACTATTGTTACATAAATACAAATAACATGTTTTTTTACACATTATGCGCCAATGACGTAATTTCACGCTATAACTTTGGAAAGCGCCCTATTTCAAACTTACGAATATTAATTTAACGTATAATATAATTATACGCATATTTGTCTTTTTTGCCATAAATTACGTATAATACGCGCATTTTATTCTCAGTATTTTATTCATACGGTCGAACATTGCCCACTACTAGTGCCTACAACATACTCTTGTATTATATACTGAAGCACATTAAAACGCACCACTATTATATACTGAAGCACATTAAAAACGCACCACTATTATATACTGAAGCACATTAAAAACGCACCACTATTATATACTGAAGCACATTAAAAACGCACCACTATTATATATACTGATGGGGAGAAGCTGGAAAAAAAGTGTGGGAATGGATTTTCCCCGTGTTTGTCATGAGGTAGAGAGCGAATGGCTGCTGGAATGGGAAGTGCATGATTCAACCCACGGGTTTGTGTACAGACTACATGAAAACAATGAAAGTTACACATGCAACACGATTTCCAACAGCTACGACCCTGAAAATGTGTACGCGTTGTGGCAGTATACTCGGTATAAAAAGACCGTTGAGACAAAACACCCAGTACATGTGCTTGAAATGCCAAGACTATCTGAAAACGACCGCCAACGAGCCATTGGTATGTTGGAGACCGGAATGAGCTCTCTGGCCATTGCCAGAAGGATGAATTGCCACCACAGCACTATTGTACGTCTCAATGAACGTTACGGAACCACTGGCAGTGCCCGGGATAGACTTCGGAGTGGCCAACCACGAGTTACTACCCCTGCGCAAGATCGTCATATTGTGCTGAGTCACCTAAGGAATCGTTCTCTCCCGGCAAGTCAAACAGCAAGAGCAATAGTGGGTAGACGTGGGCAAGTCTCTCGAATGACAGTCATGCGACGACTCAGAGATACAGGCCTTACTGCAAGACGACCTTATGTTGGGCCAAACTTGACTCACAGACATCGTCAGCAGCGCCTGCAATGGGCAGAGCAACATGTCAGATGGACTAGACTGCAGTGGAATGCTGTCCTATTCACAGACGAGAGCAGATTCAACATATCCTTTGCTGATGGACGTATGCGGATTTGGCGACGGTGTGGAGAGCGCTTTGCAGATTGCTGTGTTCGTCAGCACAACCGATTTGGAGGTGGCAGTATTCACATTTGGGGAGGATTCAGTTTTCACCATCGCTTGCCCCTTCACGTCTTCCGTGGAAATGTTAATGCTGTGACATATCGAGATGAGGTTCTGGATGCATTGGTTGCTTCTGCGTTCACAAATTATCCAGACTTGCAGCTTCTCCAGCAGGATAACGCACGTGCGCACACCGCATGCATTACGCAGCAATATCTACAGCAGCAGAACATTGTGACGATGATTGGCCTGCCCTATCACCAGACATGTCCCCTATAGAACATCTGTGGGATGAGCTTGGACGCAGAGTCTACAGGCAAGGTTCTCCAGCTAATCTGCAACAGCTCGAAGCTGCTCTCACACGTGAATGGGACTTGATTCCCCGGAATTTCCGTCAGAGACTTGTGCGTTCCATGCGGAGCCGCTGCCAAGCTTGTTTGCAAGCACACGGTGGACATACCAGATACCGAGGATAGTAATTTTTTTTATTGGTTGCATTTTTGGTTTTCTCCCTTGCCTGCACAGAATGCAATGAATTTCATAACCATCAAATGTACAAATTAATGACCAGCATGGATTCATAGGAAAATGAATAAAGATTCAAAATATGTAAACTTGTAAACACTTATATTTACATTTCACACTCTGCTCCTGGATTATACAGGTGGTGCGTTTGTAATGTGCTTCAGTATATATTTACTCTCCTTACTTTGTTGACCACAGCCCTGTTAGGAACAGATGTTCTATTGTTTGCTTCTCCTTGTTATTAAACATTTTTTATTAACTTGACTTGCCCTTTTTTGATGTTTCAAATCTTTGGCGCTAAAAATCACTACGTTCTATTTACCGTATGTGTATATGATAATGTAAGTTGAGAACTGCCTTAAGACGGGGGTAAAACGGGAAAAAACAAACAACAACACAAATAGTAATACGTCTTACTAAGAGTCCTTTCTCTTAGTAAGGCGTATTACTATTTGTGTCTTTTGTTTGTTTTTTCTATTTACCGTAGACAACCGAAACTTTGCTTTTTTTCTTGGTACATTTTAATTTTTCAAGTTTTGATTGGCATAGGGCCAGCCATTTTTATTTAATATTGAAAACAAAGTAAAATAAAGTGGAAGTAACTCTTAGCGCAAGAGTTTTATGGGAAGGGAAATAATAAAATGCAAAAAACGGATTGTGCTTAAAGTAGCAAGTTTAAGATAAAAATTGGCACCGGTAATATGCTACAAAATAAAAGTAATACTTTTTTGCATTAAATCATTGAGTTGCTATAATAAAACATAGCTTTAGTAATTACTAATTTTATTGAGTTTTACTTTAGATGTTTAAATTTATTCATATAAATTTAGTGTATTTACCTACAATAGTACAACTGATCATAAAACGTGGTTTCCTCACTTTAAAATTACTATGGTTTTAATTGTTGTTAGAGTGAAACTTATTTCGAACGTTTACAATTTACTGGCAGTCCGAATAGGCAGAAGTCGCTGGTACCATCTAAAATATGTCTGCTTTTTATCGGTATTTTGCTCAGAGCTGGACATTTTGCGATCAGAATAAAAGAAAGTAAAAGGAATTAATTTAACTCTTTATTTACAACTATTTCCTCGTTCCATTAGCATTGTTGCACCTTTTCCCCTTTTCAAAACCAAATTAAAAGTATTTATGGGAGACTTTTTCAGGCCATAAATCGAGGATTCCTCAGCAAGAGAGAGGTTGGTAAGAAAACGAAGATGGCTGTATACCGCTCCTCCTATGTCCCAGTCTTGACATATGGATGCGAGTCATGGGCAATGACTACAACCCACAAAAGCCAGATCCAAACCTCAGAAATGAGGTATCTGAGGAAGGTGGTTGAAGTAACAAGAAGAGACATGGTACGCAACCAGACGATACGTCAAGGCCTTAAATCCCACCCCCTGCAGACCCAAGTAGAACAGTCCCAATTAAGATGGTTTGGCCATGTCTGCAGAATGGGAGAAGACCGGCTACCACGACAAGCATGGGAAACAAAGAGCCAAGGATCCAGACTCCCAGGACGACCCAGAGTCCGCTGGGAGGACAACATTAGACAATCTTTGAAGGACCGAGGACTAGAATGGAACCAAGCCAGGAGGAAGACAGCCGATAGGATAGTCTGGCGCTCTCTCTTCCAAATCTCTACACCTCACGGTAGAAGGGGAACGACTAAGTAAGTAAGTATTAAAAGTATAAATCTAAAGCATCATGTCCTTTGTTTGTACCATAGACGACTATATCAAAACATTTATAATTACATATCTTATAAACAAACACACGTTTTTTAATCCATACCATAATCCACAGCAGCATCAAATGGCGTACATGGGAATCTTAGCATCGAATCATAGAAACAGTAACCACAGAAGACAAATACTGAAACACAATAACAGTTGCCAGCATCAGCATGACGTAGCACACAATTTGTATATGATGAATGTGTATAATGGCCACATGAAGATTTTCAACAAAAAAAAATCAGAACTATCAATGAAATCTAGAAGGTGGAGCCTTATACAAGGTAAAAACATTCACAGGAAAATGGGAACATGTAGGAATAAAGAAGACCCGGAAGAGACTGAAGGGCTTCGTACGCATTTGTTGCTAACGTCTGCCTCGGGAGATCACAACATTAATACATAAATAAAATAAAGTGATTTCATTTTCAACTTCCACGTAAAAAATAAATACTTCTTGTGACTTTGCTTTGAATGCATTGTTCATATTCCTGTTCAAAATATTCTCCAGGACTTTCACTCATAAAGTAAAGGTTCTCTGTAACCATATCATAAAGGTCAATTTCACATTTGCTTATTACAAAATGTGAAAAAGTTACTTAGACGCGCTAGCATCTAGTTATTAAATAAATATTACACACACATAAAGGTATGTTTTCAGGCACTCGTGAATAATAAAGTAGAAAACTAGACAACCGAAAAACAACAGACGTGAGTGGCTTACCGGGGAATCGAACCCCCGCCTAGCTATGGAAGCGAATCACACTATCCTCCCTGCCAGCTACGCACACACCACTAGCATCCAGTTAGGCACATTGTATACTCTCCAAACGTTTTTTTACATTAACATTAATATCAAAGAGAGAGATTGGTAAGAAAACGAAGATGGCTGTATACCGCTCCACCTATGTCCCAGTCTTGACATACGGATGCGAGTCATGGGCAATGACTACAACCCATAAAAGCCAGATCCAAACCTCAGAAATGAGGTATCTGAGGAAGGTGGTTGAAGTAACAAGAAGAGACATGGTACGCAACCAGACGATACGTCAAGGCCTTAAATCCTACCCCCTGCAGACCCAAGTAGAACAGTCCCAATTAAGATGGTTTGGCCATGTCTGCAGAATGGGAGAAGATCGGATACCACGACAAGCATGGGAAACAAAGAGCCAAGGATCCAGACCCCGAGGACGACCCAGAGTCCGCTGGGAGGACAACATTAGACAATCTTTGAAGGATCGAGGACTAGAATGGAACCAGGCCAGGAGGAAGACAGCCGATAGGATAGTCTGGCGCTCTCTCTTCCAAACCTCTACACCTCACGGTAGAAGGGGAACGACTAAGAAGTAAGTAAGTATTAATATCAAGCGTCAAAACGAATGTACGAGTTATTAGCCCAAATCACATGGTATTTCGATGTCCCTTTGATCAGAACGATTTATTACGAATCGTTCTTGACAATCTTTCTTTCATCGTTGAGTCTGGCGTCCTATTTCCGTTCACAACCAATCGTAGACTGGTAGAACTAAAGTCTGCAGCCAGATCATCACTTATGTTATTCGTAAAAAAAAAACAAGTATATACGCGGTCACAGATACTTATAATTGTAACTTGATCTTCAGAAGAGGCACGAAGATAAAACTTTCGCTTAAGCGAGTCCTAATTTGAGTTGGGGCTGAACAATTGCATCGACTTATCCGAAAATTCTAGTCATCAGAGGTCGACTTAACCGGAGTTTTTCAACAAAGCCAAATAAGACTTTTAGCAGGGACCTGCAAAATTGCTTCAGCTTATCCGAAATTCGCCTTAAGCTAGGTCCGCTAAAGCGCACTACACTGTACCTGGAATTGTCTGCATTATCAGTTGCTTATATTGTGTGTGATATATTTCTTTATTGTGTATGATGTATGTATTGCACTGTATCATTGATTGCGATGATGTTTATACGCTTTAGCTTGAGTTAGTGTTGAGGTTCCTATATTGCTTAGAATCTCGGTTGTTTCTCTTTCATGACGTTTTATATTACGAGGCGTGTTCAAATGAAACCCGCCCGTGCTGCGCCAAGTGGACATTTGTAGGAGGAGCATGATGACGTCACATCTGACGTAATAAGCACATACGCATGTACAAGTGTGTACTTGTTCATTCTCCTAGTATTCATTGTTTGTGCTGCAGACCGTTAAAATAATGGGCGGTGTGATACGGAATCCGTCCAAGGTCGATCAGCGAGCGATGATTCAGTTCCTAACAGCCGAAGGATGTCGACCAGTCGACATTCATCGCCGAATGAAAGCAGTGTATGGTGACAAAAGTGTGTCTAAGACCACAGTGAAAGACTGGGCACGAATGTTTCGAGAAGGACGTCGGTTAACGAAAGATCTTCCGCGGCCAGGTCAGGTGCATATTGTTGCGACAGAAGAAGCCATCGCCGAGATTGATGCAGCAATACGGATGGACCGATTACGTTCGGTAGCAGAGGAATTCGCTGTGTCTCTTGGGACAGTTCAAATGGTGGTTAGGAAGAAACTGAAGTATCGAAAGGTGTGTTCACAATGGGTCCCACGGATGCTGACCGATCACCATAAGGAAGAACGCATGGGGTGGAGTTTGAACCACCTGCTGCATTACGAAGAGGAGGGTGATGCATTTCTGTTGCGCATAGTGGCAGGCGATGAGTCGTGGTGCCACCACTTTGAGCCGTGCAGCAAAACAGCGAGCTTGCAATGGAAACATCCCGTATCACCAAAACCCAAAAAATTCAAGTCACATATTTCCGCCGGTAAGGTTATGCTGACCGCATTTTTTGACCATGAAGGGCTTCTATTGGTAGACTTTAAAGAGCCTGACGTGAACATCAATGCCATCCGCTACAAAGACACACTAAACAACCTGCATACAGCCATCAAGAATAAACGACCCGGCATGCTTTCGCGTGGTGTGATTCTATTGCACGACAATGCTCGTCCACATGTTGCGAACATTGTGCAGGAAGCGTTAGCAAGGAAAAGGTGGGAAGTTCTGCCACACCCAGCCTACAGCCACGATCTGTCACCATGTGACTTTCATTTGTTTGGACCCTTAAAAAAAAATCTCTAAAGGGACAACGATTCGACTCCGATGCAGACATCAGGGCCTCGGTGACCAAATGGTTTAATAAGCAAGCAGTCATTTTTCTCGTACGGCATCCGCCGTCTACCCAAGCAGTGGGATGCGTGTCTGAATGCCTATGGTGACTTTGTCTAAAGAACCCCAGTGCGTACTTGCTTTATAACAATTGCTGTATTTAATTCTACTAATCCCGCTGATGTATGTTACATGTATTTGTTATAAAGCCACTGGGACGGGTTTCATTTGAACACACCTCGTAGAT
>JAMPIV010014054.1:860000-887500 GCA_024509875.1 Oreohelix idahoensis | reverse complement strand
CTATTTCCATACTCGCGACAATCTCGTATATATTATATATATCGAGCTAATAAGAGGAATTTCGCTGAATTAAATCAGCTGGGGGCTTGAACGAGCTAAATCATACAATATACATCTTCACAAAAGGCGGCGGGTCAGATAAAAATTAACGTGCTCATACTCATTGTTCTTGACTTCTGAAATATCTGATGAATACTACCTCGTAGTAGAAGCATCATTATCCTTCTATCTACAACTCTGCCAAAAGTAATCTTGCGCGAAGGTAGACACCTTTGAAGACCCACATTAAATACTCTAGGTTTTCGCCACTGTTGGACCACTACTGCAGAGGAAGAGGAGGCAACCCATGACACTGATCAGACTTTATTATTTTTTTTCTCTGCACAAACATGTATTACTGATCATTCATCATCATCATTATTTTTTCTTTGCCTTCCTTACAGAGCATAGAGACTCCACTGAAGCTGGTCCCCTTGCAGGCAGTCTGTATCAAGCAGTACCATGTTCATGGCAGAGGTGGTTTCGTTGGTAACTGGTTTTAAATAATGAGATTGCCAGCCCCATGCTCAACCTGATGGGTTGTACGACATGCATGAGGGTAAAGTCGTCTTATTCTTTCTTTGTCTTCTCAGAGGCCCGTCAGGAACTACACGTAACTAATTGATCATTACTTCTAGTAATTAATTCTGGTCATTTTTCTCCATGAATTCAGTCCATCTTTCAAGAATGTTATTATAACTGTTTGTTTCTCAGTGAAAACTCGACCATCATTTCAGACATTCAGTGTTGAAGTGTCTTGTCATGCATGTTAGTTCCTTCCATTTCTAGGCAGTTTTTCAATCATGAATGTAATTCATTTCTATTTGTGTGATTCATCATCGTCATCATCATCATCATCATCACCACCACCCTTCAGCTACCCACAGAGCATAGGCCTTCAACAAACGTATCCCAAGACTTCCTATCCTGTACCATCAGTTCAGGGTCATTTCTTCTTCTTCTTCTTCTTCCTTGTTCGTCCAGAAAAGGACGTTGGTTGCGTTGTGTCTGTTTACAGCGGAGCTGCGATATCTGCGCCTTTCGGCCGGCACATCCGACTTCAGCACGGCATTTTTTGGGACTGGGTTTGCCTTCCCTCTTCGATCCCTACTCTCTCAGCCAGACTGCAGTGATGCAGCCTGTTTCCAGGACCACCACGTGGAGGTGGAGTAGGGTCTTGGTCAGCTCTGGTTTGCTGACCCTGACGCCAGCAGTCAAGCTATGGGTCGCTGACTGCATTCTCTATTGCTGCGTCTTTGGGTCCCAGGGTCATTTGAATAACATGTTATCACGCAATGTAATCCAGCATAATGTTGAACAGCGGCAACATCACGTGACAGTTTTATGTGATAATAAAGTAACATAACGTGATTAGTTTAAATGGTATTTAACTGATCACAGGCACAGTTGCAAAGCAGAGCATCGATACCACGATAAAACGATGCATATTACGAACACAACAGAAATGAACAAGTTGTAATCTTCAAGTTCTGCACAGACTACAACAGATAGAGAACCCGTCTATTCAACACGCGACAGATAGGAACTAATTAGTGTATCTGTGGCACTGATAAAATGGCTGCTGAACATCTGCTGCAAAGGTGCCCAACGTATGAAGAACAGAGAAAGCACATATGGTGGTCATCAGTAGTAATCCTGGACAAACTCTACGGATACACCACCAACCTCGGACTATTCCCTGCTTTATTTAGACATATTCAAACTGACGCCCGAAGATGCCCGAAGATGCCCGAAGATTCCCGAAGAAGGAGAAGGAATTCCAAGATTATCTTGTTTCGATATCGGAGTGCAGTGCATGGAGGCATACCTAGACCACCAGCTATGCACAATGCTACAATATACGTACGTGGAAGGGAACCTCTGTCTGTGAGGCTAATTACATCCTCGTTGACTCTTGAAATCATCCACACACTTCTAGGGATTCCCCCTGTGGTGAAACTTGTTGAGAACCCAGCATGGCACACTAAGGTTGGAGACGTCACTTGAGCCCCAGGCGTAATTCTTTGGCTTTAACTTGGTTGACTGCATGCAAGATCATCTCAATGTGGACCCACTGATAGGCAGGGGAAGCTGAGAAGTGGCTCTGTGCAGGACATTCCTTTAGAGAGCCCAGAACCAGAGTACAGTATTATAGCTCTACATATTTGGAGATCCCTCTTGGATGGTGGGGAATCCACAGTATACCATGCACTTCTTACTCCTAGATGTGACGATCTTTTAAATGCAAGCCAAGCTGGAGAAACTGGAGCTCATGACTTCAACTCAACACGCTTCGGAATGGCAGAAAAGCCACAGGAAAAGCCTAGATCCACAGTGTAGATAATACCAAGAAGTCTTCAACTTGTTATTGGATGTTAAAGAGCGAGAAGCTCAGCAGCCCTAGTTAAACAACAACAACAACAACGACATATCAGAGTGCAGGAAAATTGTTTAAGGGAAAAAAATGCAATTTTCCATTGGCAGGTTAGGAAAGACAGAATATTGAGAGCCAATTAGTAAGGGATAAAATGAAAACAAAATTGCTCTAAAATAATCAACAGTCTTACCTTGCCAAACAATGCACTGTAGGCTTTGGAGCGGGAATCCGTACCGTTTTCGTTGTAATGGCCACTAAGACTTTCGTTCATTGCCTTTGCCACGGAGTCTTCTGTCTGTTGTGATGGTATTTAAAAATAATACAATTAGGAAGACTGTCGTAAGACTATGATATTGTTTAAATGGGATTGGGGGGGGGGGGTGTGAATGTAGGTAGTGTATGTGTAACTAGAGTAGGGTTCCCATAATGTTTTGTTAAAAAACCGGGACATTTCCAAATTTTTACCTAAAAAACCCGGGACATTTTGTAAAAAAACGGGACATGTTAAAAATTAAGGTAAAGCACAAATAAATCTGTTATATAATATATGTTGCACTTAAAATGAGATACTGGTATAAAAATACACACATTAACTAACACAACTTCCACTTTAAAAAATAATTCTAAATTACAAACATACTTAATTAGAAAAATCGCACCTTTAAAAAATACACAATAGTCAAGTTTATATTTCAGATTCATCAGAATATTTATCAGATTTATGGACCTATTCAAGAAGTTTTTTTTCTTCTGATATTTGGACATAGAACTCAGCACAAGAGAAATTCTTAAAATGGGTCTTTATAATGGTTAAAGCTTTCACTGTCTCAATTTTAAGTCTGTTTTTTTTTTTTTCGTCTGTCCAAGGCGCATTTATTAATGAAAAAACACGTTCAACAGCTGCATTGGATCCTGGCAGTGCTAAACAAAAACTAACTAGGCATTTCAGGTTCTCAGCATTTATATCCTGCTTTGTAAAATGAGCGAACATCTCACACCATTTTTCACTGACACTTTGATCCTTCAGTTCACCCCACACATCAAATTTGCTTTCACAATATTTTTTCACATATGCAAACTCATCAAATAAGTCCTCTTCATTCACAGTAAAATTTGGTGACACTGTCTTCATGAATATGTAGCTTTCTTGGATGTTCTTCCAAGTCACAGACTCCTTTCCCTTTGTAAAGTTTCTTTCAATCGCACGCTCTGTAAGTGTCAGTCTGTAAAGAAGTATCAGTTGTATACTGTAAACCTTCTGTAAAGTGTGGTGTGTTCTCTTCCTTCTGTAAAGCTCCACTATCAATCACTGTAACATGTTGTTGGTGGTGCCACTACTGTATGTGTCCATGGTAGTGTACAGAGTTGTTGAGATCAGGCATGCTCCAGTCTACCCAGCTATAAATGGGTAACTCACCCTAGTCCTGAGTTAGGGAAGGCAAAGGTGGCTGTCAACAGTAGTTTCCCTCTAAGGCTCCAGGGGAAGCAGGCCCTAAACTTGGTCACTTCAACCGACGCAGGATGGTGTATGTATGGAGTAGAAGTGTAGAGTGTGCTTAACGCGAATGGTGTACTGTTCGTGTGCTGACCAATATAATCACTCATACACATGTGTCTACAAGGCACCAATGCAGACTGTTGGGATCTTTGTTTACACAATTTATTCAGACGTACACACTGGGACATACGAGTACATCATGGGTATGTTGACACATCAATTTGTAGGCATACATAGCAGATCTGAAGTCATGACACATTCATAAATAGTGGGTAGTACATCAAAAGTTCAATGTCATGATACATTATGGCCGCAACCCCTATCTGACTAAACGCGTCAGTGAAGGCGGATCGGTAAATAACAAAAGTTGCTTGACGTCCATAGTTTGTAGTATATTATGAAACCACGAAAAGGGGGTTTCTATCAAGATTGAGATCTCCTTGTCACTGTCCGAGTAATAAGATACACGCCCCGTTCTTTGGACAGTGATACTAAAGTATGATGACAGGAATTTAACATGGCCGCCTTCCTGAGTTGTCGTTCACTCGCTCACAGGAGGATATATATATAAGCCAAAGTTAATTTGCAATACATATGCATAATTTCATAAAGTTCCTCCATACAGATCTACAGTAATCCAGTTACCTCACGTAGACATAATTATAGTATGGAGCCCGTCATCTCCGTCGATACAAACTTGACCCTAGCGTTGCGAAGCACAAAATTCCAGCTAGGTCTAACCGACCTGAGATCATCAATAACAGGGACTGGCATTACATGGAGACCGAATCATACATGGTACCGTACCTTAGGAGAGTCTCTAACACAAACTCTAGTAGAGGAACAATCTCCTATCGAAGAAAAACCACTTCATAAATCATTTTTCCTTAAGGATCTGCCAGCCCTAGAAAAGGCGTACCCGCCATTGTCACGGTACATCGGAACTCATCACGACTTGACAAGACAACTCCTACTTCAGCTACAGCGGCGTAACAAGAATCTAGTCCCGCCTACCCATCCAAAATATACAATATAGGACTGATTCTACTTGTACTAATAATATGTAATACATATGAATTCAGGCCATAAACATAATAAGCAAATTAATCTATTTTCTGGCCCTAAAAGATAAGTACAGGCATGAGAGCAAAATCCATGCGCCGGATCAATATCAAGAACGATTACTCCTATAATCAAAAGTGGGAATCAAACATGGATTCTCTCGCTTTTACCATAGACAGCATTTTCATACACAAATGAATGACTGTCTATATTTTTTTCCATATTAAATAGCCATATCGATTTTTGTAATATGTGCGTCAAAATATGCACGCAACAGATTACCACACCCCTCGGGGAAAAAAAAATGGTACATTTTTTTTTTTGAAATACATCTAGGAGCAACATACAATAGGCTCACAACGCACCAATAACAATGCGCAGATGATAAGCATAAGTTTTTTTACCTTAGAGAAGGTACTTCTCTAAGTATTAATATTTCCAGAGAGGTGTCACCAACGCATACTACAATATTAGCAATGACACAATTTCCACATTAGTTTATACATAAATTTCATCTAAGATATCTTAACATCATGATCATCAAAGACGAAAAACATTGAAAGATCAGCGGTGAATAAATATCAATGAACCACTAAGTAGTGTTACAATCAATATATGATATATTACATATGTGTACACATTTCAACATAGAAACAACTGTATCAAAGTTGTATAACAGTTATGAATCATGTGGGCATCTAGACAAAATATCTGCCATCACATTTTCTGACCCACGGATAGCTCGCACCGAAAAATGAAATGGCTGTAGAGCAATCGCGTATCGCGTTGATCTCGCGCTCTTCAGATTTTTACTCTGAATAGCCGTAAGGTCGGCGTCTGTGGCCTAATGGATATGAACGCAGTTTCATAATCCAGATATACCAGGTTCGAAACCTGCTGCAGGCGGTTTGGTAGCAGATCGCTTTGTGTGGATTTTTAACAATGGTATGAGCGCCGTACCGTTCAGAAAGCAATGGCAAACTACTGAATGAAAAAATTGCCTAGAAAAATCACAAACAGCCAATAAAAGCTAGGGTTGATTGCCACGTCCTGTAAAGGATAAGCAACTAACTTTATAGCCGTAAGAGCTTTCTGGTCAGTTTCCACAATGAAATGCGCGCCCAGAAGAAATCTTTGCAGTTTAAGGATTGACCAAACCATAGCCAATAATTCACGGTCTAGGACCGAGTAATTCTTCTCTGCGGCATTTAATTTCCGAGAAATATACATCACAGGATGCAGAGTTCCAGAGTACTCTTGCATTAGTGCTGCTCCAATCCCGGTGGATGAAGCGTCACTACGAAGAATAAATGTCTTATCCTTAGAAGGCAATACTAGGATAGGTGAAGTAGAAAACATAGTTTTAACCTTATCCAAAGAGGATTGACATTCTTGAGTCCAATGGACTACATTAGGAGACCCTTTCTTTAGCAAGGAAGAAAGAGGTGACATAATGGAGGACAGATTCGGAATGAATCGTCCATAAAATTGTATTAGACCTAAGAGACTTCGCACTTGCTTTTTAGTCTTAGGAATAGAAATGTTAAGTATCTTACTTGTATTATGGTCTTCTGTTTTTAGGAACCCATGACCAACACGGTGTCCTAAGAAAGATATTTCGCTAAAACCAATACATGCTTTCGATGGTTTCGCTGTCAGGTTATGCTCGCGTAAGATAGACAATAGTTCATTTATCCCATTATAGTGATCGTTCCAAGTATCACTGAAAAGACAGATGTCATCAAGATACGCAATGACATCTGAGCGATGAGATAGGATTCGACGCATCATGCGTACAAATGTTGCAGGGGCGTTCATAAGACCGAAAGGCATGAAATTCCATTGGAATAGACCCCTAGGCGTCGAAAAAGCAGTAAACGGTTTGGCGTGTTCGGATAATGGAACTTGCCAATATCCCTTAGACAAATCGAGTTTAGTAAAGAAATGAGAATTCGATAGTCTCGTAAGTAGCTCTTCTAGTAAAGGCATAGGTTCAGCATCAAATTTAGTCACTTGATTCAATTTGCGATAATCCACGCAAAGACGTATGTTATTGTCTTTTTTTTCGTACAATAACCATCGGCGAAGAATATGCTGATGTGGATGGTTCAATAATTTTTAACTCTATCATCTCATCTAACTCTTTCTCTACCTGTGCTTGAAAATGTATCGGGATAGGATACGGTCTGACTCTTATAGGACTATGGTCAGTAAGAAGAATGTCATGTTGAATGACATCAGTTTGACCAGGAATGTCAGTAAGGACATCCTGAAATTGTTCTAACATAGTAGAAACTTGTTTCTGCTCTCCTGGAGATAATTCTGGAGAAATTGCAACATCTTTCCATGATTCATTAGAGTGAAGAGGAATCATTGGAAAAGGTAAATTTACATCCGAGAAACTCGTTTCCTCAACCTGTATTACTGACAGAGATGAGTACTGTCCATGTTGGACTGGAAAATCGTCCATTGCCTGGAAAACAGGTTGTAAATAATCAGGACGTTCATGGAATTCCGTGAGCATGTTGATGTGGAAGGTTTTACGCTTCCCGTCAATATCGACGATATAGTCAACATCGGAAACTTTTGATATTATATCGTACGGACCTTTCCAAGAAATAAGAAATCTATGTTCCCTACAAGGTAGCAAGACAAATACTTTGTCACCTGGACAAAGTTGTCGCAAGCATCTCTTTTTATTGACAAATTCCCTTGCCTTCGGTTTCGCAAATTCAGAAGAAGCAGTTGCCAATTAGCATGCTTCAATAATCTTGTGTCGGATAATATTTCTGCGGGAAACCCCAGACGAGAAAATATTAACCAAAGAGCATCTGCGACATCAGCAGTAGTTATGCTCTTTAGAGGAACAGCCTCCGGCCAACGTGTGCACATATCAACACACGTCAAAATAAATTGGTGTCCTCTAGCAGACTTTATCTTAAATGGACCAATGATGTCTATCGCCATTTTTTGAAATGGCCGAATGGGAATGTCTGCAGCCTGAATAGGTGCATCATGGCGTGGACCTCTGGATTTAATCTCTTGACATACTTTACAAGATCGACAATAGATTCGTATGTCCTTATTCACAGCAGGCCAAAAGAAAGATTGAAGAACTCTAGCTTTAGTACGGGAAAAACCCATATGTCCAGCACACTGCGAATCATGAGCGTGCTGTAAGATTTTAACTCTCATATTTTTAGGCATAAGGATTTGAGAATGAATGGACTTAGCGGAGTCTTGTACCATACGTACAAGTACGCCATTCCTCATCGTAATCCAAGATTTACGATTTGTATCCTTATTCGGATCACCTTTTGTTGCCAGAGTAAAGAATTTCTTTAGAGTAGGATCATCTTCCTGCTGTTTGATAAAGGAATCATGGGAAATCTCCAAGGGATCATCTTGGATCTGCGCATCATTATCTTCAGAATGTGAAGATTGTGGCATATTAAGAGCTTGAGCCCTAGTGATTACTGCATTAGCAGATTGCATATTAACATTTTCCCAATTAGAAATTTGCTGTGGAGTGCATTCTTTCACTCCATGAATGCGACCGATGATAAGATCAGCGATCGGATTCGGCAAGAGACATGCTTGCACCTCTCCTGTAAAGAAAGGCGTAGCAATATTGATAATGGCAGTGGAGTACTTCTCATATGTGCCACCAAATGTTACACATTTGACTATATTGCCTGTAGCTCGAGAAGGATTTACGAGTGATTGCCTCACTCCGATGGTAGTGCACCCCGAGTCGAAAAGAATTGATACCGGAGTACCATCTATTAGGCCCCTATTAAAGACAAGAGCACCCCTTCCATTATGCGTTATTGACGCATGGAGCGCGGGAAGCGGGTGACCGCAGCTTAAAGTAGAAACTGTGGTTTGATCGAATAATGTTTTGCATTGCGAACACTGAGATGCTCTAGCAAAATCGAAAGCGGAATTTGCTACACTATTGGAGTCTTTTTTATCATTATTCTGATTATCGGTGTCGTGGAACTCCTGTTGTGCAGAGTTAGCCTGGTAATACGATTTACCATGTCTTTTGTGTTGTGATCTACCTCGGTTATAATTGTCTCTATAATTATTATTGCCTCTGTTATAACCCCTATTTGGGTTTGAATCATAATATTCATGATCATAATCATCACGTTCATTATATTGAGTATCCCTGTAATATTGGTTCTTTTCTCTCCATGAAGCACTTGGGTAGTTCCTATAGGTACTCCCTTTCCGAGAATGTCTAAAATTATGGGTACCCCTCACGTGTCGAGGACTATCAGCCCGATTCCAGTTCTTCAAAGAAGAACTCTGATTTGAGTGGTTATCTTGGTTTTGATACTTATTCCAATTAACCTTTTTATCAAATTTATTTTTAGCTCCTTGGAATTTGTGTGAGTAATTCTGATTATATTCTGTTGCCGAAGCAACTGGCATACTCTCTTTAATGTTAGAGTTACTAAGAATCATGTCAGGGTGTGCCATGGCATACTGGTCACAATATTCTTCCATTTGCTTTAATGTACTAGGTTTACGCTCATGTAAGAACTCTAGGAATGATTTATTTACAGAAGACATGACCTTGTCTCTTAGCAATAAATCCGTAAGACCATCAAATGTTTTCTCTGTTTTGGATAATTCAATCCATCGTGAAAGTGTAATTCGTGCTTTTGAGATGAATTCTGAGAATTCTACACCTACCTCAGGTCTCATTGTTTTAAACAAAAGACGATAACCTTCCTCAGACAGCTGATATCTCTTTATCAAAGCTGCCCTAACAGCATCATAATTATCCTTGTCGGCCTCTTCAACAAAATATAACTTACTCAGAGAGTCCCCTTTTAGATTTTCAGACAACTGATTCACATACTGTGATTTGTCAACATTATGAGCTCGACAAGCCCGTTCAAATCTAGAAAGCCAAAATGTTATGTCATCACTGGCAGAGTTGAACGCTGGTACCTTGACCTTGTACACAAAGGGTTTACCATTACCACCAGATGCCTGATTAACATTACTCATACTTGTCAATTTCAATTTCTCTAATTCAAACTCATGTTCTCTTATTGCTTTTCTCTCTTCAGCCTCTCTATCTAATTTTTTCTGTTCTGCAGCAGCTTCCAATTTCTTCTGTTCTGCATCAAATCTCCTTTCCTCCACTTGCATCTGCAATTTCTTTAGTTCAGCAGCAATATCAGCTTCTTTTTCTAATCTTTTTTCTTCAGCCAGAGATTTTCTCTCTTCAGCAGCAGCTTTTCTCTCTTCTGCAGCTAATGCTTTGTCATATTGAGCAACAGACCATTGTTCTAAGTCTTTCCCAGTTTTATCAAGGGATTTTCCTTGTGCAATAAAATAATCTAATGTAGACATCTTGTCTTCTTAAATCAGAAACCTGAAAAAGTAAATAAATTACCCTATTTCACTTTAATGGGAGACAAGTCTATACCATAGACTTAGTCTTAGTGGAAAACTTGTATGGTTATTAATAACCAATGATAACTTGAGTACCTGTGGACAACAATAACTGTATCTTAAATACTGTGGGAGACAAGCCTTACAAAGGTCTTGTATACCTTAATATAATCAATGATCACTTGAGTACCTGTGGAAATTAATCATAAAGTACTGATCTGTACTATACTATAAGTGTATACTACTATACCTCCCATGTCATACGTCAACTAAAGACATTACAAAGGACAAACAAGAAAAGACAATATGAACACATTTGCAGAGATCAAATTAAATTAAATAGGAGAAATGAAAAAAATGATCACAGAAACCGTGATGATAACTGCAATAAGATAACAAGACAAATAACGCCACAGTGTATAAACATAAGGGTGTAAAAAACTGAAATGAAAGGAAAGGTGAGACCTACAATTATACAAACAAATTAAACAAAAATAAAGAACAGAAAAAATGTTACAAATACAAATATGAAACAGTCGTCACAACTAACCAAATATTTGCAAACTATGTTGCATGCAAATTTCAATTAAGAAATTGCTCCCTATAGAACGTCAGAACAAGACCAATATCACTCGGTATTTCCTGTTCTAGTCACCTCCCATCCAGGCCCGCAAAGACATAACAATCACACATATAAACAGATAATATATAAACATAAATATATATAAATCATCAATGTGTGTATCATATCATGCAATGTGTTGAAGTTGCAATGTATAGTACTGTATGCTCAGTTTTAATCAATTAGACTACCACTTTATTGAGTAATAGATTTGCATTCTAACTATTACACTGTCCAATTTTTTTGAGCACATTAGAAGATCCACCGATGAAATTTGCACTTTATGTTCAACAATGCTCTTGTATTACAGCAGGATAAACAATCACTGGTTTAGAACACTGACTGTATTGTGCCAAATGTCAACAAGTGCTGACCCAGATATTGCTACACTTGTCAGAACAGGTCAAGCTGACATTGATTGTATAGCTGTCCTACTGGTGTTGATGTGGTCAAACAAATGTTCTTGTAACTGTAAAATGTGATTCTCAACACAAGACTGCGTAGGCTGGACCCAGGGATCTGGCTCACCACTGTAAAGTTTCTTTCAATCGCACGCTCTGTAAGTGTCAGTCTGTAAAGAAGTATCAGTTGTATACTGTAAACCTTCTGTAAAGTGTGGTGTGTTCTCTTCCTTCTGTAAAGCTCCACTATCAATCACTGTAACATGTTGTTGGTAGTGCCACTACTGTATGTGTCCATGGTAGTGTACAGAGTTGTTGAGATCAGGCATGCTCCAGTCTACCCAGCTATAAATGGGTAACTCACCCTAGTCCTGAGTTAGGGAAGGCAAAGGTGGCTGTCAACAGTAGTTTCCCTCTAAGGCTCCAGGGGAAGCAGGCCCTAAACTTGGTCACTTCAACCGACGCAGGATGGTGTATGTATGGAGTAGAAGTGTAGAGTGTGCTTAACGCGAATGGTGTACTGTTCGTGTGCTGACCAATATAATCACTCATACACATGTGTCTACAAGGCACCAATGCAGACTGTTGGGATCTTTGTTTACACAATTTATTCAGACGTACACACTGGGACATACGAGTACATCATGGGTATGTTGACACATCAATTTGTAGGCATACATAGCAGATCTGAAGTCATGACACATTCATAAATAGTGGGTAGTACATCAAAAGTTCAATGTCATGATACATTATGGCCGCATCCCCTATCTGACTAAACGCGTCAGTGAAGGCGGATCGGTAAATAACAAAAGTTGCTTGACGTCCATAGTTTGTAGTATATTATGAAACCACGAAAAGGGGGTTTCTATCAAGATTGAGATCTCCTTGTCACTGTCCGAGTAATAAGATACATGCCCCGTTCTTTGGACAGTGATACTAAAGTATGATGACAGGAATTTAACATGGCCGCCTTCCTGAGTTGTCGCTCACTCGCTCACAGGAGGATATATATATAAGCCAAAGTTAATTTGCAATACATATGCATAATTTCATAAAGTTCCTCCATACAGATCTACAGTAATCCAGTTACCTCACGTAGACATAATTATAGTATGGAGTCCGTCATCTCCGTCGATACAAACTTGACCCTAGCGTTGCGAAGCACAAAATTCCAGCTAGGTCTAACCGACCTGAGATCATCAATAACAGGGACTGGCATTACATGGAGACCGAATCATACATGGTACCGTACCTTAGGAGAGTCTCTAACACAAACTCTAGTAGAGGAACAATCTCCTATCGAAGAAAAACCACTTCATAAATCATTTTTCCTTAAGGATCTGCCAGCCCTAGAAAAGGCGTACCCGCCATTGTCACGGTACATCGGAACTCATCACGACTTGACAAGACAACTCCTACTTCCGCTACAGCGGCGTAACAAGAATCTAGTCCCGCCTACCCATCCAAAATATACAATATAGGACTGATTCTACTTGTACTAATAATATGTAATACATATGAATTCAGGCCATAAACATAATAAGCAAATTAATCTATTTTCTGGCCCTAAAAAATAAGTACAGGCATGAGAGCAAAATCCATGCGCCGGATCAATATCAAGAACGATTACTCCTATAATCAAAAGTGTGAATCAAACATGGATTCTCTCGCTTTTACCATAGACAGCATTTTCATACACAAATGAATGACTGTCTATATTTTTTTCCATATTAAATAGCCATTTCGATTTTTGTAATATGTGCGTCAAAATATGCACGCAACACCCTTCAAATTGATCCAATCCATAAACTGAAGAGGCGTAAGAAATGGTGCACACCACTCCTGAATATATTCAATGCAGGTGTCATAGAAATCTACTGCATCCGTTACCCAAAGATTTTTTTTTCAGGAAGGACCCTTAAAAAGCGGGACATTTGGAATAAATTCGGGACACCAGGACATTTTATCAAAAAACGGGACTGTCCCGGGAAAAACGGGACGAATGGGAACCCTAAACTAGAGCAATGGACAAGGAAATGGTTAACGTTACGATTTCAGGTCCTTTGTCAGGGACAACATACGAAACCAGGAACAGCAAAGGAAGGCTAGTGTCCTTGCAATATTTCTCATTGGGATTTATCAGCGATGGTAGCGATTCCCATTTACAGCTTCTATCATGTTTTTAAAAGTATGTATGCATTTAGATATACTCTCTTTTCTGTATTGTTGTCCCTTATGAAGACTTTCTGGTCGTAACGCGGGCTATGTCTTCTTTATTCTAGTAACACTTACACTACCTATTTTCGTACATCCTACTATTTTCCAGCAAAATAATTTAATGTCTTTTTTTCACACTGTTTTCATGTTGTTTATCCTTGTTTTCATCCTGTATGCACGTCTCCATATCGGGAGGGAAGTTTTGAAAATAAATTTGTTCCTTTGTTTTTTTTTTTTTTAGTCTTTTATTTATTTTTTTTTTTTTGGGCTTGTTTTGTCTATGATTTCGGCACAGTGTGGATTTTCCGTTTGTGTGCTGTTTCATTCTATTTATATGTGTTTTATTCGTGCATCTGTGTTTTCATTTTTTCATATCGGTGTTTTCATTTTGTTCATTTTCTTTCCTCGTGCATATCGGTGTTGCGAATGTGAGTATATATATATATCTTTTGTTTGTGTATCTACGTCGGCATTCTGTGTTTCTGCGCTTTCCTGCTTTTTCCTTTTCCGTTTTTTTTTAGTTATGACAAAATGTAACCTCAATATCTCTCTGTCTTCGGCATCCTTCTTGTTCTCTCTTTTACGCTTATACACATACACAAACATATACGTACACTCTCTCTGTTTGTCTTTATCTTTCTTTTCTCTCTCTCTCTCTCTCTCTCTCTCTCTCTCTCTCTCTCTCTCTCTCTCTCTCTCTCTCTCTCTCTCTCTCTCTCTCTCTCTCTGTTTCCATCGCCTTTTTCACTTTTTCATTCCTGTACTAGCCGATCTTTCCTAAATAATTACTGATGATTGATTACACGAAGCATCTGAAAGCTGAAAACCATATAATTTACTATAGATCATATGAAGCATCTCTTTTTTTCTTTATGGAACAAATGGGCCACCACCCCCATGGAGGAAGCCTGTGCGAAGATGGTATATGCTCTACCAGTGGCAGTTGGTGTAGCAATTTGTTTTACATGGTGGGATTACTAGCCACATGCACGAGCTCACCGAAGCCACCTACTACGACGTGCCTGGTTGGGCCAATGGAACAATTCTTTCATCTTTTAACAGACCACCGTGAATAACATATGTCACTTGAAAATATGAACGGCACTTTTTCTATCTTTAACGTGTTGGATAAATGGTATCCCAATCTCTTGTGATCCGTGTGAAGCCTGAAGATTACCACTCATTCACTTCTGCTGAACTGGTAATATGCATCATCTTTTTGGTGGCCTGGAAGCTCTGCTTCCCACTTGCTCCTGTATCTGCGCATGATAAAACTCTTGGCCCCTTCACAAGTTACGCGTGTGTCAAGTTCAGGTAGATTTCCCCCTTCCTTTGCTAATCTGTCAGCCTCTTCATTTCCTGGGATGCTGCAGATCCACTGTATCACAACTCTTTTGAATTGCTGATACAGTTTGTGAAGTGTTACTTTTAGATCATCCAGGTCGACATTTGACGACACAGTCCTCCTATCGACCAACCCAGAAGGACTTGAACAATTACTTCTGTCCACCAAAAAACACAGCGAGGCCCAGAATCTATACCTAAACACCAAGAAGACCAAAGTATTGACAACAGACAAAGTAAAGACCAAACCAGAAATTGAAATTGATAACGAAGAACTGGAAAGTGTTAATGAATTCGAATACTTAGGATCAATCATCAACAGCTCTGGCGACTGTGCAGTAGAAATTAAAAGAAGACTTGCAATTGCTTCACATAAGCTAATACAGATGAAAAACCTATGGCAAGGCACAAGCAAAGAAACAAAGTTACAACTGATCAGAGCATATATATTCCCAGTAGCAACATACGGCTGCGAGACTTGGACACTCAATAAAACAGTTGCAAAAAAGATTACATCATTCGAAATGAAATGCTACAGAAGGATGTTGAGAATACCCTGGACAGAAAAAAAAGACCAACAGAGAAGTACTGCACTCACTAAACGTACAGGAACATTGGCTCCTAAATACCATCGCAATAAGGAAGCTGAAATTTTTCGGTCATATAAAAAGACATAATAGTCTGGAAAAAACAGTGATGGAAGGCATGGTCCCTGGAAAAAGGGGAAGGGGTCGACCTAGACGACGGTGGACCCAGGACATCACAGACAGTCTGAACTTGTCTTTGGCTGATGCAGGTCGACTTGCCCAGAATCGTGATGCGTTCAGAGCAGCTGTAATGGAGACAACGTTCTGGAAAGAATACGTCACATGATGATGAGGTCGGCATTATGTTGATTCTTCAGCGTTACAATTACTGACAGCGCATCTGTGAAGATAGCTACAAGGTGATTGACATAAGTCTTGGGCCTGACCATGAAGGACATGTCACAGAGAGCTGAAATTTTGTATAGTGTTTATTCCTTTTCAATATAGCCACCGTCTGAATTGACACACTTCTGCCATCTCTGCTTGACCTTGAAAAGACCTTGGGAGTAGAACAACCTATTTTTCAAACTAAACCAGTCATCACATGCCAGTATAACCTCTTCATCGCTGTCAAAATGATTTCCTTTTAGCTGTTTTTTAAGATTTGGGAATAGAAAAAAGTCTGATGGAGCCAAATCTGGAGAATATGGTGGGTGTGGAAGAATTTCAATATTCAAATCGTTGGCTGCTAGCTGCACAAGCCGTGCTTTGTGAGAGGGCGCGTTGTCTTGAAGCAAAGGAAGATTTTGAGTGCGCGTTATCCCTCGTTACCTGGTCACAACCTTTCTTAGTTTTGTGAGAAGATCTGCATAGTACTGTCCATTAACTGTGTTGCCACGAGGCAGATAATCTTTCAAAAGGACACCTTTGCCATCCCAAAAAACAGTCAGCATCATTTTTCCTGCAGATTTCTGCGCCCTCGGCTTGACAGGTGTTGGGGAGCCAGGGGTTTTCCATTGCATGCTGGCAATTTTGGATTCGGGGTCATAATGGTGTACCCAAGTCTCATCTACTGTCACCATGGTCTCCAAAAAATGTAGGTGTTTTTCCCTGAAGCATCAGAAATTTTATCACAGCTCTGGCCTCCTTCTTTTCCATTGTTTTGTCAAATCTTTGGAGCAGCAGATCCGGTCAATAGGGTACTTTGCGCCGTGCACCGTAGCGGAAAAACTCATTGAAGAAACAAGCGCGTACTTTACACATTCAGTGCAAATATGATGAACTTTAAATGTGCCAAGCTTCATCTTCCTCCTGTGAATCCTTCATGGTCAAGCCCAAGACTTATGTCAATCCCCTTGTACTTGTCTCTCTGAGCTTTCTTCTGTCATGAGGAACAGATTAAGCGCACGTAACCATCACCAGTACTATTCCTGGAAAAAATCTATGAAGATATCAACAGCTATGAAAATATTCAAGTTGGTGCCTGAGGGTGAACAAAGAAGCAGGACCGAGTGAATTACCTGGGTCGTATGAACGTATGGGCGCAATTTCTCCTCACAGAACACCATCAACCACACAGGTCATTTAAGCGTATGGTTCGCACTTTCTTTTCTGAATCCCTTAATCTTGTTCTTTGTTAATGATTTTGCATCAAACAAGAAGGTCCCGGATTCGACTCCATGGTGTGCTACTTTCCGTAGTTAGATTCTTGTTAACTTCATTCATTATTCATTATTGAGTACTACCAGAGAAGTTCAAACCCAATTAATAAGTATATTAAAAACAAACAAGATACTAACCTGGTCAGCATGGGTAGCGATGATCCCAACAATAGCGCATTCTCCGATTATTAGGATGAGAAGAATTATTGCATACTGTGGGTATGAAAAAAGTTATTAAAAAAACATATAACCGGTGACACTGGTTGGTATAAATAAAATTATGTGTAACAAGTTACATCTGACAAGGTTCATCATGAGGTAATTTATCAAAATGTTGGAAAACATAAACATCGATGGAAAAAATGTGAGAAATCTAAGAAACATTTACTGGCAACAAACTGCCACTATAAGAATTAGCAGCCAAGTGTTTAGAAGGCCAAAAATAATGTAAAAGAATGAACACTCAGGAAAGTAAATGACCAAAAGTGATGTACTTTCTATGTTCCTCATATGTTGGGCATCTTTGAAGCAGATGTTCAGTAATCATTTTATCGGTACCACAGTTACACTCATCGGTACTTTCTATCTTTAGCTTGTTGAATAGGTGATATCCCAATCTGTTGTGGCCTGTTCGGAGTCTGAAGATTATCACTTGTTCTCTTCTGTTGAGCTGGTAATATGCATTTTTTTTGTGTGGCCTGGATGTTCTGCTTCCCATTTGTTGCTATATCTGCTTCTGATAAAACTCTTCGCCTCTTAAAAAGTTATACTTGTATCAAGCTGAGCTAGCTTTCACCTTCCTTTGCTAGTATGTCAACTTCTTCGTTGCTGGATATGTTACAATGAGATGGGATCCACTGTACTACAACTCGTTTGAATTGGTGGCTCAGTTTGTGGAGTACTACTCTTAAGTCATCCAGGTCTGCACTGTTCATCATTGCAACTGCTGACAACGCATCTATAAAGAAAGCAACTTATCTTTGTGTTTTCCTCTGTCATTGGGATCTCTGTTGCAGTTTTCAAGGCCTCTACCTCTGCTGTTCATTCATTCATTCATAAACTTTCAACTTCACATGGAGCATATGCCTTCAACAATATACATCCTCCTGTCTTGTATCATCCGTTCAAGTTATTTCCAGGCGTTCCTTCTTCTTCTTCTTTTTTCGTTCGCTTGAAATAAATTGTCTATATCTGCAATGTTGTTTCTTGTATAAACTTGTTGGTGGCTTTCTGATTGATTTGATCATCTTTTTCTTCTGATGGTACGTAACTGGTGCATCCGGTTGCTCGTCTGCAGCACCTTCTTTAGCCAGTCGGTCTGCTGTCTCGTTTCCTGGTATTTCACAGTGAGACGGTATTCACTGCATGGCGACCTTACGCTGGTTGCACACTTCAGACAATAAGGCTTGTATACCTAGTAATTTTCTGGACTGAAGTGCTTGAAGTGCTGATCTTGCATCTGTCAGGAATACCACAGGCTGTGGACCGAGATTGGTGTTCAACAGTTTCTCAGTTGCCACCTTGATTGCCTGGACTTCTGCATCATAGTTGTTACATAATTTCCCCGTTGGTACTCTGACCGTATCCCTAGTATTGTTTGGGTATTCTATGTACACTCCTGCTCCTCCATTCTTTACTGCATTTTGTGCTGACCCATCCGTGTATACTCGGACCCAAAGGTCCCGTGGGTATTCATCATCCAGGAAACTGAGAGTGACTGTCCTACGTTGTACGCTGTTCTGTTCATCCTTGTCGAGTATTCCTTTCACTTCTGTCTGGATGTATAATGGTAGTCCAATCTCCTCTCTCCAAGGGGTTTGTTCTGGCACAGACTTTATGGGGCTGTCAACTTCAGGTAAGTCTAAGGTTTGTCTACGAAGTCGTTTGGCCTGGTGGATAAAACTGCTTCTTTTCTATAGCCCCATTGCTAGGTTTTGGAATCTGTCCTTCATTGGATGGCTTGGCATACAGAGGAACTTTTCTGCCTGTGTTAGCACTTTCGTTTCTCTGCGTTCTCTCTGTGCTTGTATCCTCCCCATTTTCTCTATCTTCACTATAGGCGTTGATTTCATTGCCCCCGTGATGACCCTAAGTGCCTGGTTTTGCACCTTATCTAGCTCTTGTAATGTGGTGTTTGATGCTGGGCACCACGCAGCTGACCCATATTCCAGGTGTGGTCGTATGCCCTGCTGGTAAACTTTACTAAGTATTTTCCCGCTGGCTCCCCATGTGGTTCCACTTAGTTTTCTCAGGATGGCTAGCTTCCTCCTGGCCTTTGTTGCTGCCTTGTTGATATGTTGCTTCCATGTCAGCCTATCATCGAATGTAACTCCGAGATAGGTGGGTTGCTTATCTTCTCTCAGGAGCTCTCCATTTATCTTGATGACATCAGCTTTTTGTTTTGGTGAGAGGGTGAAGAACGTAGTGCTGCACTTCTCTGTATTGATGCTGACACACCATCTATTTGCCAATGAGGTTAAGGCATCTATAGCTCTTTGTAGCGGTTTGGTGGCCACTGTTGCATGCTCATCTGTGCACCATATTACCA
Source organism: Oreohelix idahoensis (assembly GCA_024509875.1). NCBI lineage: Eukaryota > Metazoa > Mollusca > Gastropoda > Stylommatophora > Oreohelicidae > Oreohelix > Oreohelix idahoensis. Next base: position 867,789 of record JAMPIV010014054.1, on the reverse strand, counting down.
GGTCATCAGCGTACATTGCCACTTTCATTCCATGTGGTAGTTCAGCAACCAGGTCGTTAATGTAGACTAGGAAAAGTGTGGGGGACAGAACCCCTCCCGGAGGGACGCCATGACGCAGTAGAATTTTCTTCCTCTTGGGGCAATCTAGTTGTACTCGGGCTCTTCTGTTATGCAAGTATGCTTCCACCCATTTGTACTTCCTGCCATTCACTCTGCAATTTCTCAGTTTCTTCAAAAGCCCTTCTTTCCAAACCTTCAAGAAGGTTTTCGCTGTCAAGGTACCACTACAGCCTGAGGTTGATGATTCGTTCCATTGTTTTGCAGAGACAGCTTGTAAGGCTGATTGTTCTGTAGCTGGAGGCCATGGAACTGTCTTTTCCTGGTTTTGGGAGTGGTATCATGATTGCTTCCCTCCAGGTCTGTGGAACTCTGCCCAAGTTCCTACAGATATTGAAGATCTGCATCAGCTTTGTTTTTGCTGCGGTTCCCAAGTTCTTAATCATTTCATTGGACACTCCATCAACTCCTGGCGACTTTCTCATCTTCAATTTTGATATTGCAAGCTCCAGTTCTCTGAAAGTGATTGGCGCCTCCATAACTTCAGGTATGGTTCCATCTCGTCCTGCATTTTGTCGTTTCTCACGAATCTCCTGTTGCTTCTCTGGGCTAACTTCGATGTTGTTGTCTTTAGCAAAGGTATCTGCAAAGTGATCAGCTGCCTGTTTTCCTGTGAGGATATTTCCAACTTTATGTAGTGCAATCTTTGACTATCTCCCTGTACCCTCATCGTTAAGCTGTTTTACCAGTTTCCACAGTTTCCTTGTATCTCTTTCAAAGTTCAAGGACTCTGTTTTCTCCTTCCAGCTTCTCTGGCTGGTCTGCAACTTGGCCCTTTGAAATTTGCCCTGAGCATGTTGGTAGTTATTGTGATGTTCTTGACATGGGCTGGTCTCTGCCTGCTTTCGAGATGTTTCCACGTCATTGTGCAGTTGATCTAGTTCACTACTCCAATATGGTTTGTAGTGCTTACGAGCCCCTCTAGGTATTGTTTCACGAGCAGCTTGTAGTATGCATCTGCTGAATTCATCGACTGCCTTATTGATGTCTTTGTCTACAGTTAAATCTCTATCCAGTATACTGGTACGATGCTGGTACATTGTCCAGTCTGCCTTCTTGTAGTTCCAACTAGAGAGAGTGATGCTCTCCTTGACAAGTTCATTTTCCACAATTAGGAAGACTGGCCGGTGGTCGCTGCCTCCGAGTTGTTTCCCAACAACGCGTGTGATGTTCCACTCTAGGCCTATTGAGTGGAATGCCAGGTCTGGTGTAGAGGTGGTGTGCCATGATCTCGAGTAGAAGGTTGGTGGGTCGATTGGCTGGTTAATGTGCCATGATCTCGAATAGAAGGTTGGTGGGTCGATTGGCTGGTTAATCAGGATAAGCCCATTGTCATCCTGCCAGTTTTCAAGCTCCTCACCTCTCCTGTCCATGTGATCATAGCCCCAGCTCTGTGAGTGGCTGTTGAAGTCTCCGCACACAATTAGTCTTTCTTTTCCTGGGATTGTGTCTAGTGCCAGTGGGCGGTCGCTTGGACAGTAGTAGTTGAGCAGGTGGAATTCTGAACTTTCTGTCCTGAGATGAAGCATCTGGTATTCCGCCCCCTCCATATATGTTTCAAGCTGACATACACTGATGTTATTCTTCACGAGTGTCAGTATTCCACCCTTTCGCCTGTCTATTCGGTCTGATCGGTAGCACTGGTAGCCTCTGATTTTGAAGGCTACGTCTTGGTTAAGGTGGGTTTCTTGCAAGCAGCATACATTTACTTGCTCTTCATTTAAGATATATTTGAGCTCTAATTTTTTTGCTGTAGCCATCTTTTTTACTGTTGACGCCTTCAGCATTCCAATGCATTATTTTAAATGGTCTTTGCTTTGCTTGGCCAGTAGCTCTATTCTCATGCCTCCTGGCTCCACGGGGCAACTGAGAAGGACCTCCAGTAGTAAGGGTTAGGCCCTTCCTAGGCAGAGGGCCCGGCACTGCACCTGTCTGGGTGTCCGTCACAGGGCGAGTGTCATAACGTTTTGTAGATATAGGCATATTTCCATTGCGCGTGTGCGTGGCATCCTGATTGCTGTAGTGCACCTCTTGGCTGGTTGCCTCCGTCTTCAGTACCTTGACTGGCTAGGGCAGACTGTGGTCTTGCTCGAGTGTAGGAGGGCCTGGCCAGTCTTGGTTTTTCGGCCGCTGGTGACTGTACTTGAGCCCCATTTCCACGTCAAGAAGCTGGCCTCGATGAGGTCCAGGTTTTCCGTATCTCTTGTATCTCCGCCTCCAGTTCCGTTCTCCGTGTGCTTTTGGTCAACCTCTATTTTTCGTACCCTGGGAATTCCATAACAAGAAGTGCCTTGTTATCCTATTACCAGTTTTCTTCACGATGTGCCATATCCATCGCCATCTTCTTCTTCTCATCTGTTATTCTAATAGTGCACGCCTGCTTCTTGTCACCCGTTCCAAAATTGGTGAGCTTGTCATACCATTTAAATCCTTCTGGTTTACACAAGAACCAGTTCATGATAGTCTGTAACTTCTATGTTTTTGTTTTTGTTGCTCTCCATGTTTCACAGCCATACAACAGGGCTGACGTGACATCTGAGTTGAAGATTCTGATTTCATTTACACAATTAGGATTGAGTATAACGTTATAACAAGTAGTTCCCGAGGATCTCCTTTTATAAAGAAACAATAGGACTAAATCTCCCTAAGGCAATGTCGTAAAAGTTGACTAATAAGAGGTTGTACATGGAAGCTGGCAACCTCATCGTGTGAAACAAATTGCCACAGGAATCACGGCTGGGAGATCATGTAAATGCTTGGTGGAGACTTGCAGCAAGGAGACCAGATTCAATGGTGGCTCCATGCTCTATTGGCAATGAAAAAAAGAATGATGATGGTGGCGACGATAAAGATGATAACGTTACAAATGTATATTTTTACAAGGTTTTGACCCTACGAAAACTGGATTATAAAAAAAATCAGCAATGCTCACCAAAACAAGAAGTAACCTCAGCTTGCAGCAAGCACCGATGCAACCCAGCAGGGAGACGACGATGATGAAGGCGCCAAAAATGATGCCGGAATATCCAAGAACGTCTCCGGCAGACTGCAGGTCAAAGTTCACATCTTCGGCTATGTCGACAAAGGCCTCTCTGACGTCATCCCAGCCCACTTTGAAGACAATGCCAACGATAAGGGCAGCGAGACCAAAAATCTGTGGATAACGAGATTTACTGGTGACAGAGAAAACATGAACATTTCCCAAGAACTGTAAAACGAAATATTAAAAGTTGTAGTACAGATTGTAGTTCGAGTATTAATTTTTAAAAGTGGAAATTTTTGTAGTGATAGTGTCGTGTGAAATTCTAATCCACATATATAAATTAAAAAGTAAATGTAAAGCCTAACAAATAACTTCACTAAAAGGAAAGAAGAATGGTAAAAAAACAGTGCTGTCACAATGACTGTACTCGAAATCCCCCTTGTTTTCTCCTTCGTCTGCAAATTGTAACGTTTCACGTTGATAGTAAAAGCCTACTGCATCACTACACGCTTTCTTCAATAAAACGTGTACTGCCTTTCTAAGAAAAACCTTGAGATACGCAAGCTGACCTATATTAATATTCCATTCATGTCATTTTATACACTAACACGCGTCTCGCTATACAATTACTACCATCACGCGTGTAAGGCCACAAGCACTAGCTTTTTTCAAATCGACAGTGATCAAAAACACTACCCATACGAGAGTTAGGTTTTAAAAACCGGAAAAACGCTTATTAGGAAACATGACATTATACTGGTTTACGTTTGAAAACATTACAGTACACAGACACCACATCGATCGAAGTGAACGGGAGGTAGAAGAAAATACATATTTTGAACGCAGCCCCTTAGCCCCATTAAATTTATATATTTGGGTTCCTTAGGACTTGCTGACAAAGAATATGTTAAACGTTACGCAAATAGTCTAGGAATTAACAAATTATAGCCAAAAGAAATAGTGAGGGATGTCAGACAACACCAAAATCAGAATCGCTCAGTGGCAGATTTTCACACCACCATTGTACGGGAAATAGGTCCCCATGTTACCTCCTATTTGATTGGCGGAAAGTAAATGTAAGGCTAAATACGATTAGACGGGCTATAAATATTGATTCTTTGTTGTTAGGGAAACGTGAGTAAGGGTACTTTTTTTTGAAAAGCTGTGTAAACATGGCACGATTGGTTAGACCCGCCAATATAGTCAATCAGAGGCGTCAGGTCAGCACCACATTTTCAAATAAACTTACTAAAGAACCAGTGCGTTGAGCGCCAGTGCATATTTTTCTAAATAAAAGCCTGGGACATCGGCAGATCGAAATTGTGCTATATTCATTGCCAGTCAACGTAACTGTGTATTATTCCATGAATTGTGGTAAGCTTGAAATATTTGATATCTTTTTAATGAAAATTGAATGTAAATTGATAATTTATGTCTGTATATATGTGTGGTTCAGTAGCGAACATGAGGTAAAGCCTATATAGTGCTCCAACCTGAACAGAAGGTGTCGGAGGAAAGTAAAACTACATGGAATTGCCAAACAGTACACTGACACCTATCTTATTGACTAGAAAGAAATAATGCTGGAATTGCAGAGGCGTAGTAACCATTAGGGAGGAGTATACTGGTGAAAATTGTTTCAGATGAAGATAGCAGTTGGCCTACCGCTCTGAACTCAGTGTTTGTTATGTATTGTGTTCAGTCTGGAGATTTATTATAAATTAGTTCTGAAATAGGAGGTACAACCTTCTTGTTTCAGGGACCGTGGTCCTAAAGTTATTGAGCAGCACCTGGTCTGAGCTTTGCTGAATCTAGAGGCTGACAACATACTCCTGGGTCCAGATAGTGACCAGTGAGGTGTCTCCAGAACACAGGGAGGCTATCGAGCAGAGGAGTCTTTTCCTGCCGCCATCACGAAAGATAAGCGTCTGTGGCCAGAGGAGCTCAACATTATGCCCCCCCTCAAAATCTGACTTTATAATAAAACAGAGGGAAAATACAGTGTTTAAATTGATAGGAACTGTGAACTTTTCCCCATACTATTTCCAAGATAAACAAACACTTGAAGTCATGATGACAAATAACAACATAGCTTGAAAAAAATAAAACCAGTATTACCTCTTATTACTACTACACAACTGACACACATAGGATAATATTAATAAAATATGTCACTACAAGGTTCATATTGATAAATTCTGTACATATAAATTGTAATTACAATTGATTGTGATTCCTGGTTCACTTTGTAGTTGAATCAGGACATATATATTAGTGAAAGTAATTAATACATATTTATATTTGAAACTTTACCAGTGACTCATTTAAGATAGTCTTATAGAGTGTTAAATGTGTGTGAGTGTCACAGTGTTGTCAAGTGTGGTGGAATAAATTAAATTGTTTATCTGTCTGTTGTTGTTGTGACTTAAACTTCATCATATACATACCCTAGACATTTAACGTAGTCATCACAATATTCCAGAATAATTCTGACTGAGGTATAATGTGGTAGCAAGTAAGGTTATCTGCAAAACACTACACCTATTAGATACAGATACCTTCACAGCTGATCTCAGTCAGTACACTAAGTCCCCTATAAATATTTATAACATCCCACTTTACCACAGATAGCCAGGGTTGTTGAGTCGGCTGAAAAAATTTTCCTGAGATTTAAGAAGTCCAACTTCCGACGTGGACTACATTTTTTTTTTTTTGCTAGTCATATGGTATTAAATTTGGAGTCGGTCCGGACATTTTTTACCGAATCAATCTCCACTGAAACACCACCGACTCTAAGATTCCCGACTCCACAGCCCTGGTGATAACTGTGAAGCAGGGATCGGCAACCGGTGTCGGCGGATCGGGATTTTCTTGCAGATCACAAGGGTTGAATTAGTAAATCTCTAGATGACAGAGTGAAGGAAAAAAAGAATTTTTAAGCTAAGGAACTCTCTTGCCGGCACTTTTTTTTCTTAACCAGCGGCCCGTGGGCTTTCAGCCTTTCGTCCCAATGACATGATACAAATTTCATGGCATTGCGAGGCTGGGGAGCCTATGAACTTTCCTTCCAACCCGGTCAATAGCTTCGCTTCTTGCAATCCACATAGGGTTTGTGCTCAGGAGCCGCTCGGGTTATTCCAGTCCCCTGGTTGAAGACACTACTTCAAATGTCTTCGCCAGGACTCGAATTAATCCAGTCCAAGTCCCGGTCGAAGAAACTTCTTCAAATGAACGAACACTCAGCCAGTGCTCATGTGCTAACGTGTCCCCATGTCTATGCAGGCTCTTCTGCCAACTTTGCATGTCTTCTTCCGAATAGTGCTTCTACCGCGAGGCTCAACTAAAATACGTCGGCCTTTCCTGGGCCAGTATTTTATACGCACAATAACCGCATTAAACAGGGGGTAGTATAGTTTCAGGTATCTTGTGGCTTCTTAGCTGGTGACATGAGATCGCATAGTGGTTGGCGTAGACTCGTGAAAGACTACTTTGTAAACCCAAAACACGAAGAATGGAGACTGGCACTTTTGTGGCCCATTACATAACAGTTCGGTAAACTCATTTAGGTAGAATGTTTATCCACTCAGAGAATGGAATTAAAGGAATAGTTCGCCTGTCAGAGATAACAGTTAGCATAATAGGCTTCACTTAATCCGAGTCGCTAATACCCGGACACCCGAAAACAAACATGATTTTATCAAATCAGTGTTTCTAAAATAGAGCCCCATAGCTCCTGTATTGCCTACCTAAGCTACAGATACGTGGTGTTAGTCAACGTCATTATAAAAGATCTAGGCGTTTTCCCAGTGTAGTGTCGACCGGTATACCTGTCTCCGAATCTCCGACGGGCTACTGTTGTCTTTAATCATTTTTAATTTCTATCAATCTGTCATGCCATAATGTTTAATCTTTGTATTAATTGACTAGTTTTAGTTAGTTTTTGTAATTCTTGTCTTCAGCTGGCATGTCTTAACAACTAAAATAGTGCAGCGCGGTTTCACTGCGGATAATAATACAGTGGTGTACCGTTGTCTTCCGTTTGTACAGTACTCAGTTATGATAAACAGTATCTAAACTGCAGCGGTAGTCGTCGTCTTCATCTTTTTTCTCTCGTTTTGGAGCATGCTCCCACCATTACAGATTGCCTGTTTCTATTATAAGCCATTAAGCATGTGGAAACACATGTAACTTCTTGACTGTCGTTTTTGGTGTTTCCCCATGTTTCAGAGCCATACCAAAGGGCTCCCATGATACCCTAGTTGAAGATTCTGATCTTATTTATTTGGTTTATGAAATTTTATATATACTATATAAAAAGTGTAAAAGCCCGTCACAAGACGGAAATTAAATTTAAAAGCACCAATACCTAAAGGCAATTTTACTTTTTCAAAAGTATTTTAGAAAACCACTGTGCATCACCACAGTACACGAACTACGTAGCAGCAGCGAGGATCCCAATGCGTGTATACGGGATCACACATTCTATAAATATATTTTTGTGCACACCGTCGTTTGCTCATTCTTCTTTGGTAAGTGTTACTATTTTTGGGAGAGTACATGTAAGGGAAACAAGACAATTAATGTCTAACTTTCAACCAAAGTTGCATTCCTTAGCGTTACGCACTGACAGAAAAAACTGGGATTTTATAAATAGGATTATATATATATATATGTATATACTTCATTACT